>JACGDI010004059.1:392540-576272 GCA_014898725.1 Jacaranda copaia | reverse complement strand
CAAATGATTATGATCAAGAATTGGTGAACATGCTAGTGACCATGGGGGCAATGACGAAAAAGAAAAAACCTTTTATGATGGCATCCTCCTCCAAGTCGAAAGGTCTTAGGGGCCCTAGAAAGAAAGGTAAGAGGAAGATGAGTTCTTCCTCAAAAGGAAAGCAACCCAAGAAGAGTTTTAGGTGAGTTAAGAAGAAGGCTAAAACTGATGTAAATTGTTTCCATTGTAGTGAAAAGGGTCATTGGAAAAGAAACTACAAAGCTTACCTAGGTACTCTTGAGAAGGGTATACATTTTTTTGAGGTGCATTTGATGACTAATTCTTCCTCATGGGCATTTGATAGCATATATGATTCTCACCTTTGTAATTCCTTACAGAGGATGGAAAGAAGAATAAGTTTACGTGAAGGATTTGGAAATGGAGTAAGGGTTGTAGTTGAGGTCTAAGGCATAATGACATTAGACTAAGGGAATTTTTGTATTGATCGTGATCTGATTTACTATGTACCTAATTTTGTTAAGAACATTATTTCAATTCCAATTTTAGATAATAAAGGATTTGATTTTTCAATATCCAATGGGAAATTGAAAGCATTTACGAATGATTTCTTAATTACTTAAGGTACATTACTTAATGGATTATACATACTTGATTTTCCCACTCCACTAATGCTCACTCAAACAAATAACAAAAGTTAGATATCCAACAAGACACCATTTTGTTGCATGCTAGACTTAGCCATATCTTTAAGAATAGGATTAGCAAGTTAAAAGCTCTCAAAGCACAAAAAGTTAATGGCATTAATGACTTTCCCACTTGTGAATCTTGTTTGAAGAAAAAATGACCAAAGCTCCTTTTGTAGGATAAACAGAGTGATCCACAAGTAGGATAAATAGAGTGATCCACAAGTAGTTTGGATTTAATCCATACGGATGTTTGTGGACCACTAAGGGTCAGTAGGAAAGCGTCGCAACGGCAAGAGACAAAACATTTGGGGCGGTGGATTACGTCAACTCTCCCAGCATCCTTATCAAAATATGTCACCTGAGTGTCGGAGTTGAAGTAGCGGTGGCGGGTACCACTCGGAGCTTACTGAAGAGACCAGTGGCTCTACGTACTGAAATGGACAAATTCATCACTCAAATGAGGTGGAAACACCTATGCGTTAGGGATTGGCATTGTTCTAAATATGATACTTTGCGAGAGTATTTGCCATAATGTGATTCAAAGAGGCTATTTAGCTTATAGAACATTTAAGGGGGTGAATGATCAGTAAATAGAGTGGAAGATTCATGTGGAATGTTTGAAAGCAAAATCTAAAACCTTTTGGAAATTTTCTTATAATTTAATGTCACTTGTTTTCTCTTCACTTTTTTAATTCTTTTGGGTGCATACCCTAACCATTCTAGCATTATCCATCATTCCATGTCTATTTTTATGTACTAGAATACTCCTATTGGCTACCGTGAAAAAGCGAATTTTTTTCTAATCCTTATATTTTATAATTTATTTGAGTTAACATAGGACTGTGAATAAGTTGGATTTGAATTGAATATGTGATATTCGAATTCAAAATTAATTATCAAAATTCATATTCAAATTTGACTTAAAATTCTGTTGGACCTTTGTTAGTTAATACCATATTCAAATCCAATTAAAAAATTCAACTTGATTTATTTGTTTTTTTCCTTTTTTAATTTTATATGTATATTGTATTTATAAAGTAAATATATGCCATATTTGAATGATTAACAATTTTTTATTGTATATTAATCCAAAAGTTAAATATTTAAATACTAAATTCATATTTTACATTATATTAATAAATAGATGGATTATTATATATTATTATATTTGGTATTTTATTAATATACCTCTTATTTTTTAGGTTAAAAACTTAGTATTAATAATATAATATAGATGGTAATATAGATGTTAGGTCAATATAATATATAAATTTTATTTTAATATCTTTATTAATATTTGATATGGGAAACTTAGTAGGCTCAACAAGCCCAACATCAAGTGGGATAGCCCAGGAGGCCCAACATCAAGTTTGTTTGGTCAACCTGTATTGACCTTATTTGGTAGGGTCTGCGATCAACTCACATCGACCTTAGGACCACTCCAGATGTTCTAACAGTCAGGTCTGGTCAACATGTATCGACCTTAAGACCCATTCCGATGTTGACTCAAATCTCCACCGTATTTATTGGTCGACATTAATGATGCGTGACAACCAGTACAGTCGCTGCCACCAACTCTGCTAACCCTGCCACCACTTTTAGCAGAGAGGCACCTCCAGAGATACTATTTATCCTGGAAAACAGAAGATTCAGCTACTTGGAACAGTACCGGGATCTGGACATGGAATGACCATCAACTTCTTAGCAAAGATAAAAGTTAGTACACCTGATAAGGGCACCATGGTCAAATCATGCTTAGAGAAGGTTATAAATACTTTATACTAAACCACACTCACGGTAATGCCAAATATGCCACAAACCTTTGATACTTTCAGTATTCCAATTGATTACTATATCTTGACCAGAACTAACTTGAGCATTGGAGTGCCTTAGCTAGGGGCACCTCGGCTAGTTTAACATGTGTTGTGGTCGCAGATTTCAAACCTCAAGAGATATACAGCTTTGAGTACTCGACCTCCCTAGTTGAATTCATCCCAAACACTACCCTTTTCACTATAAGTGACTTTTAGCCGCATCAATTTTGGAACCGTTTATGGGAACATTGAGATTGCAGCGAAAAAAAAAGGTAAACACACAAAGAGCAGCATTCGAAAGGGAGGAGAATAGGAGATCTACTTCTCCGCCTCTCCTTAACCCTCAGCAAGTTATACACGTTTCGGGCACCAATGCCCTTCAGGAGTAAGTGGTGATGCTTACCATGCCACAGTTGATGCAGCTGATAAGTAAGTAGATCTCAGCTCAAATATCAACCCAGCTATCTGCCGCTTTGAACAGGTACACTACAGTTCTTACTTCTGCCACCAGTACAACTCCACAGCTGCCCCCACTAGAGAATAGATCTCTTAAGAATAGCCGCGGCCACAGAGAATCCATGCAGCCACCCGCCAGGCGTGAGATCAGTCCCAGATGCCCGCAAGAAGAGAAGAGATGGCCAGAAATGTAGAAAGAGATAGCGAACTTGATAGATCAAGTCAGACCTAATCGAGCCATGTAACACAATAAGGTCAAGCGCTCTAGGCGGGACTATAGCAAAAAGAGAAGAGAATCTATAGACTTTTCGCCTTGGCCCATTCAAGACCCACAGCGCTATAGAGTTGAGCGTGTAAGATCAGGTCTTGATCAGAATGCCACCCAGGCAGATCGAGATGAATGGGAAAAAGTATCCCATTAAGTCCAGCAGCTGAACAGGCAACAACTCAATAAGATTTTGAGAAGGAATATTGACAGAGCACCAAACTTGGACGCTCCTCAAAGATCTCATCAAGAGGGAGGGTCCCCATTCATTCAGGATATCATCGACGAGTGCATTGCTATTGATGCCAAAGTCCCAATAGGTCTGTCGAGGTATGATGGCTCTACCGACCCCAATGAGCATCTCATGCAGTTTGAGCACATGATTTAGTTGCATGGACACAATGAATACATCCATGCCAATATGTTGGTGGCCATCTTTTAAGGCATTGTATTGGACTGGTTTGTGAAGCTTGAACTATCATTGATTTATTTCTATAACCAGCTATGCGATAAGCTTTTGCACTAATTTGCTAGTAGAAGGAAGGCGAAGCTCCCTCATACCCACCTCCACACTGTCAAGCAAGGCGAGGGGGAGTCTCTCCATGATTTCTTTACTAGATTTAACATGGATGTCCTGAAAATAGATAATCATAGGATTGAGTTCTTGATCAATGTATTGTTCCTGGAGCTCAGATACAAATAATGCGCCAATGCATTAGTGCGAGAATAGCCCAGGTCGATAGAGGAGCTGCTTGACTTGACAGAAAGGTATATAACACATGAGGAAATAAATAAGCTCAAGTTTGGATCCTCCAAAGTTGAGAAGAAAAAAAAGGGGAGAGATGACCAGAAACATAAGGAGCGAGGTCGATCTCTGATCAAGCATTTCCATGACTATACGCCATTGAACATCCTGAGGAAAGAGGTCCTTTATGCCATCTAGCATGATAACCTCTTTAAAAAGCCCTAAAAGCTAATGAAGACTGAAGCCATGAAGAAATCAAAGAAATACTCCACTTCCATAAATAAAAGGGGTACGACATGGATGAATGCTTCAATCTCCAAGATGAGATTGAGAGGTTGGTCAGGCAAGGCCACCTCAAAAAATACATAGCTATGGATACTCAAATTGAAGGGGGCAAAACCAATCAGACTCCCTGTAGAGAAAGGTCAGTTAGTCCTAGGAGATAAGATAAAGGGAAAAAGCCTGCCCAGGAGGATTGTCCACCTATTAGAGGGGTAATTGATATGATTGTAGGAGGCCCTAATGGGGGGATTCTAAGTCTGCTCAGAGGCAAACACAAAGGAGGCTTGAGTCTAATAAAGCTTTGCCTGTTGAGATAACTTTTTACCTCACAACAAGCACAGAATCTATTTTATTTACTGATGCCGACCTGGCTCACCTCCAGGGTAGGAATGTCGATCATAAGATAGACTGTTCGATGGTCATCTCTATGGAAATTACAAATTTTGAGGTGCGCAAGGTTCTAATTGATAATAGCAGCTCAACAAATGTCATCCTCTTATCCAACCTAAAGAGGATGAACATGGGAAAATTAAAGTTCAAACCTGTGCCCATGCCGCTGGTTGGATTTGGGAGTTTGGAGATCATATTGGAGGGGTCGATCAACTTGTCCACATCTTTTGGAGAGTCTCCTCAAAGGAGAACATTAATGCTGAATTACTTGGTGGTCAACGCCCCATTTGCCTATAATGTCATCATAGGCCGACCTACTCTCAATTATTTCTGTGCCATCGTGTCTACTTATCATCTAAAGGTCAAGTTTTTGATCCCAATAGGCATGGGTGAGCTTTTATGCAACCTGAATGAGGCATGGAGATGTTACAACATCTCGATTGAGTCAATCAAATAGAAAACTCAACCATAGCTAAATACTTTAGGATGCCTCTATAGTGGAACCCAAAGAGTCCCAGGTCAGCAAGAAATAGAAGCTTGAAGATACTAGAGTGGAGCCTATCGGGGAGTTTAAGGCCATTGAGCTCAAACAGAGTAACCCCAAAAAGATGACACGTATTGGAATAGACTTGGGCCCCCACTTGGAGTGCCTAATGGTTGATTTTCTAAGGAAAAATATTGACATCTTTACTTGGAAGGCATCTGACCTCCAAGGGATTGATTCCAACATCCTTGTGCATCGCCCAACACTGGCCACTCGTACAAGCTAGTTAAATAAAAGATGAGGACATTTAATGCCGAGAGGACACAAATAATTGAGAAGGAGGTTAGAAAACTATTAGATGTAGGTTATATTATAGAAATTTAGTATCCCTCTTAGCTTTTTAATGTTGTCATAGTCCCAAAAACTGAGGGACAGTGGTAGATGTGTAATGATTTTACTAATTTGAATAAAGCATGCCCTAAAGATCTTTACCCCTACCTTGGATAGATTTACTAGTCGATTCAACTGCTGGGTGTGAATTATTAAGTATGATAGATGTATTTCAAAACTATCATCAGATCTTCATGGCACCCAAGGATAGAGATAAAACATCTTTTGTTGTTCCTAATAGGTTATATTGCTTCCTTGTCATGCCGTTCAGATTGAAAAATGCCAGGGTAACTTATCAGTGGTTAGTCAACTTTATGTTCAAAGATGAAATTGAAAAATCAATGGAAGTTTATGTCGATGACATGATAGTGAAGACAGAAAAAGCCCAAGACTACTTGCTTGACCTCAGTCATATTTTAGGATTCTAAGAGTGTTTGGGGTCTAAGGAGAAAATTTCTAGGCTCTATGGTCAGTCAAAGAGGCATTGAGGCAAACTCATAGAAAATTTAAGCAGTCTTAGATGTTACCCCTCCAAGAACAGTTTAGGATGTTCAGAGATTGGTGGGAAGAATCGTGGCTTTAGAAAGGTTCATCACGAGATTGGCCGACAAAAGCATTTCCTTTTTCAAAAATCTCAGGAATGCTAGAAAGATGAATTTTCAATGGACGAAACAGTGTGATCGGGGCGTTCATTGAGTTGAAGCAGTATTTGGCCTCACTCCCGATATTGGCAAAACCCAAGTTGGGAGAAGTACTTTAGATATATTTGGTAGTCTCAGAAGCATTGATTAGTTCAGTACTAGTGTTGACCTAAGATGGCAACCATTGACCAGTCTCCTATTGTAGTGAATTACTCCAAGGGCCAGAACTTAATTATCTAGAAATTGAAAAGTTTACGTTAGCATTAGTGACTACTACTCAAAAGTTGAGATCGTCTTTTCAGTCTCATTCTATCATAGTAGTAACCAACCAACTGTTGAAGCAAGTGTTGGCAAAACCCAATACATTAGGCAAATTGACCAAGTGGGCGATTGAGCTGGGGGAGTTCAATATTAATTTTCAACCTCAAACGGCCATCAAAGCATAGGTTCTTGCCAACTTCATTACTAAATGAGTCGACTTGCTCAAGAAGAGTATCCCAGCCTCTTTTGTTTGCACCTTACATATCGATGGGTCATCGACCACATCTAGAGGTGGAATAGGGGTCGGTTTTTGCTCCTCAGATGCTAAGGAGTACAATTTTAAACATTGAGGCCTTGTTGGTAGGAATGAGAATAGTGCTGCAGCGAAGGGTCAAACACTTGGTTGCGATTATGGACTCCCAATTAGTAGTGGAGTAGGTAGAAGGAAATTTTGAAGCTAATGTACAATCAATGACCTGGTACCTAGTCGAGGTAAAGACGTTGCAGCAATTATTCAAAAGATTTACTCTCAGCTATACCTCCTGATCCGAGAATGAACGGACAGATGCTCTGTCGAAGTTTGCCAGCTCCATCAGAGGAACAAGAGATAAAAAAATTACATTTTTGGTCTCGAATAGGCCGTCAATTGCACTCTCTGATGAAAACCTAGTAACAACTATTGAGGAGATAATAGTTTCTTGGCAGAACCTAATAAAGTTATATCTCAACCAAGGCACTATTCTTAAAGACAAAAATAAGGCTCGGTACCTTCGAGGTCAAGCCTCCAAATTCACCCTCAACGAGCATGTTCAGTTATACAAGAAATCTTTCACTGGACTCTTCTTGAGATGCTTAGATCAAGATCAGGCTTTGGAAGTATTATAGGATATTCATGCAGGCATGTGCGGCATCCATTCTAGAAGAAGGTCCCTTGCCTACAAAATAATCAGGTATAGGTATTTTTGGCTAACATTGTTGAAAGATTCTATGAATATTGCACACAAATGTGCATCATGCCAAGTCCATTCCAATTTGCCACATCAGCTGGCCACGCCGATGGTTAATGTCCAGATTTCCTGACCATTTGACCAATAGGGAATCGACACAGTGGGCTCTTTACCGAAATCAATAAGGTAGCAAAGGTTTATAATTGTAGTAGTTGAATATTTTACCAAGTGGGTTGAAGCCGAAGTTGTCCCTAAGATAACGGATGCGGCCATAAAAAGTTTTATATGAAAAAGATATCAGATAATGGTACTCAGTTCCAGAGTAAGAGTATAAGAGGTTGGTGTAAAGCCTTGGGGATTGCATAATATTTCACTTTGGTGGGCAACCCTTAGTCGAACAGTCTGACCGAGATGACCAATCGAACTATCCTTGACCAATTAAATATCAAAATTTAGGATACCAGTGTGAATTGAGTAGATGACTTGCCCGGCGGGCAATGGGATTACAGGACAAATCCCTAAACAGCCACCAGTTATACTTCTTATAGCCTAGTTTATGGGTTAAAAGCAATCATCCCTTCAAAATTGATCGAACATACTACTCGGGTCATCTATTTCCACCCACTAAGAAACATGTCAGAGAGGAAGCTTGACCTTAAAACTATCAATGAGCATCGATAGAAGGCTTATAACACTATGCAGTGCTTAGGTCAAAGATGGCACAGAATTATAATAAAAGGATTAGAGAATGCCACTTCAATGTTGGAGATCTTGTCCTCAAAAAGGTGGAGGTCTCCAAAAATGTGGGCAAGCTCGAACCAAAATAGGAAGGGCCATACTTTGTTATCAAAGTAGCAAAGCACAATGCCTATAGGTTGGCCAACATGCAAGGAGAGGAACTCCTCCACCCGTGGAACTCCACCAATCTCAGGACGTTTTATATTTGAAAATGTATAGTACTTATCTTTGCAGCCTTTTGGCTTGAATAAAATCTCAATTATATTAGCTTGACTGTTATCTTTAATAATTCTAGTTGATCCCATAGTTGATAACTATGCAGCCCCTTGCTACCACCAAAACAGCTTCTGGCCGTCTAAGTCTCTAGTCGACCCCATAGTTGATAGCTAAGAAGCCCCTTGCTGCCACCTAAATAGCTCCTGGGCGTCTAAGTCTTTAGTCGACCCCATAGTCGACAACTAAACAGCCCTTTGCTGGTACTCAAACGGCTCTTAGCTGTCCAAGTTTTTAGTCAATCCCATTATCAATGAACAAGCAGCCCCTTGCTGCCACTCAAATGGCTTTTAGCCGTCTAAGTCTCTAGTCGACCCTGTAGTTGACATCTAAGCAGCCCTTTGCTACCACTTAAACAGCTCCTAGCCGTTCAAGTTTGTAGTCGACCCCATCGTCGATGAATGAGTAGCCCCTTGCTACCACTCAAACTGCACTTAGCCATCCAAGCTTTTAGTCGACCCCATAGTCAATGAGTAGGTAGCTCCTTTCTGCCATTTAAAATGGCTCCTAGCTATTTAAGTTTTTAGTCGACCATCTGATTGACCTCCACACTAACAAACGAGCTTTTCTAGTCAATTATCCAATTTTTGTTAACCCCGGTAGTTAGCAAAGGATATGATTCCTTCGAATGGGCAGTCAACTCCGAGGGCTAAATAAATAGTTGACCAGGAGTACTAATCAATTGATGACATAGTCGTGCAACATAATTGCTATGCGACAGGAAATCAAATATTTTCCACTTATCACAATAGAAATCAAAGGCTCTGTATGACACAATAGATTGGAAATGAAAGGAAAATATGCCTTTATTCATCATTCACTGAAGCATTACACACACAATAAAAAAAAAGAAAAAAGGCTGGTTCAATTTTTTCTTGGCTCTTCTTGCTCACCTTCAGCCCAATCTAAGTTTGGTTCTGGCACTGCATAAATGAGCAAAGAGACTACTTAGGGAGGTTTGGAAGGTCTCGGGAGGTCACCCATAAAGTTAGTTGACTGCAGCATGTACTGCACCAAATCGACCACTTTATCCTTCATTTGGGTTACGAGGTCATCCGCAAACGTGAATTTAGCGGATATCTGCTCTAGCTTGGCATCGACCTTGGCTTTCTTCTTTTGTGCCTCAATTAGTGGCGCATTGGGTGCTATAGTAGTAGGTTCGCCCTTTGGTGCCTACTCAATGTCGCCCTCTTCTGGCTCAGGATAAGGCTCCAGTCTCTTGTTCAGCATAAAGCTCGTTCGGCTCTTATCCTCAGCTTGAAAACCATAGCCTAAATGCTCGAGCTTGAATACTTCACGAGCATCATCAAGCAATGCAACCATACTGGCATCCTAAAAAGTCGTACATACTACAAACTATTCCACAGCCTCGTACTGCACCGTGGGTATATGTTGGAGAAAGGCCTCTTTGGCTTGGCTAGTCGCCTCCATGACCTCGAGCCTGACCAGAGCTGAAGCTCACCTGCAGGTCTAGCTGGGTAAGTGATAGGCCATTTGACTCCAATCCTCAATGACCTGGACCAATTATTGATCCTTTGAGTCGAACTGCTCTTGGAAGTCGGCTATTTTCTTGTTCAGCTGCTCGACCTAGAGCTGGAAGGACTCAAGCTATACATTCAGCATTTCCATCTTCTCTCCCACCTCCAACTCCTCCTTAGCAACCAGCGCCATCTTAGACCGCCGGTACATGTTATAGCCCAGCTGTCCTATCTAAAATACAACAATATCATTTCTTAAATCAATATATGCATAAGAGGAAAATTGCAATCAAGACTATCATTCTCATACTTTCCACATTGCAGTAGTAGGATATCATCTTCACAGTCCTGAGTTGACTGAGGTTCATTAGCTTCCATTAGTCATTCACAAAAAGCCCTAAAGTCATCCACTTCAGAGCCTCGGCACCCGTCGGCCCTTCTTGGAAGATAGAGGTTGAGTCAGTTACCTCCTTATTTCGATCGGTAGTGAATTGGGAAGTGGACAGTCGAGAAAGCTAGAATATCGGACCATCACCTGATTTACCAAATAGGTCATAAACTATCACAACCTTCCACTTCCCCTTACCCCCAGCTGCTTTTTTTGGTGCCAAACCTTCCTGTTTGACCATTTACCTCTTGTCCTGACTCATGGGGCTACTATGTGTGGGCTCTTCCTGGTGAGCAGATTAGGTTTCAGGAGCCTGCTTGATTTGCGGTGAGGGCGGTACGGTCATTAACCTTATGGAACCTGCCTACTTAGCAATACCTTCTAGTCGAGCGACAATAGCTCGACGATATTCCTTAGACTTCAGCGCCCATACTTGGAATTCATTGTGGCTACAAACCATTATTTCACCATGATCTGCACAGGCAAACGAATTAAGCAAATAATTAGAATCGGGCAGAAAGATTAGTGTTCAGTCAAAACAGTCAACAAAAAGTTTTTGCCTAGTCAATCGCCCGTAGACAGGTCGAGTTGGGCAGGTGATAGGCCAACCAAAACCAAATACCTCTCTTCAATCAAAATTGAGGCTTCCATTTGCCCAAATCTAATAAAATCCTAGATGAAAGTGTTGGGCCAACTAGGTGTTTGGTTTTTGGGCATCTCCATAGGCCCTCACCACTAGCCCCTTAGAATGGCAAAAACCCCTGGCCCCTATACATAAAAGAAATATTTTTTCCACTCTTGCCCATAAAAAGAGGTGGGGGATACCAAAAACGTTCGTCGGGGTCGAGCAGTCAAGTAATGGAAAAAAGACTCTTCAGTGCTACCCGACTTCCGGGACATGGGTAGGTGGAATAAGTTGGAGAAACTGGAAAAAAATACTTGCAAGTTGTACATGTGCATTAACACGATGAAACTACATAGAATGGCAAAACAGTTTGGGAGTAGTTGAGTAATGCAAACTTCTAGACCTAGTAAGAGGTCGACTATTGGTTGGGTGATTGAAAACCTAAGTCCGCATTTTAACCCCTCCTCGAACACAGTTATATACTCCTAAGGTGGTTGATGCATCCTACCTTGGGTCCCTGGTGCTTTCAGCTCATATTCTTTAGGGACATGATATGCTGCCCTAATACGGACTAAGTCAGCAGCAGTTATCTTAGGGGCTATTTCGGTGTAGTGGTCGGGGGTAAACAATCAGCCCGAGTTATAGACACATCACTAGGGCTAACATCCCCCTTTGAGATAACCCTAACATCACTCGAGCTACTAGAACTACTCGAGCCAGAGCTATCACTCGTGGATGAACTCGATTCACTCCCACAAGATGTTTTAAATATATCTCTGCCCCATTTCCCCCTCATGGGCCACACTCTCTGACCTAGTGTTATTATAATTTGAACTGGTAGACATGCTTTGACAAATAAAAAGGTAGAAAAGAACAAGAATGGCAAAGGAACTTATAATGGAAATCTTGAAAAGGTAAAGCGCATGAAAGCTTGAAGAGCTTTAAAGGTAACAATTCGACTAGAAGTATTTACAGCAAAAGTATAAATAGAGTCAGTTATCCTACTATTTATAAGCATTCGTGCATGAAAATTTGAGTAATTGTTGTGATGATAGCCTCCTCTAGTACGCTTCATATTCTGCACACTAATTGGCACATTAAATGTAGAGAAACCGCCTCAAACCCTGGTCTGTAGTTCAAAAACTTGAATCGAGGACTTAAAAACCTAGGTCGAGGATTCAAAAACTCTAGTTGGACATGGTAATCACTGTAACTAAATGCAAACTCCCTACTCCTTCTCGTCAACAAGCTCAATCAAGATTACGAGTTGGGAGGACTCATGATATGGGATAACCCAGTAGGCCCAAAAGGCCCAACATCAAGTGGGATAGCCCAGGAGGCGACCCAACCTCAAGTCTGTTTGGTCAACCTGTGTCGACCTTACTTGGCAGGGACCATGGTCGACCCGCATCGACCTCAGGACCACTCCAAATGTTCTAACAGTCAGGTCTTGTCGACATGTATCGACCTTAAGACCCACTCCGGTGTTGACTCAGATCTCTACTGCATTTATTAGTCTGACAGGCAGCATGCCTTCGAATTAATGACGCGTGACAATTAGTACAGTCGCTACCACCAACCCTGCCACCACTTTTGGCAAAGAGGCACCTTCAGAGGTATTATTTATCCTAGAAAACACGAGATTTAGCCACTTGAAATAGTACCTGGATCTGGACATGGAATGACCATCAATCCCATGGTAAAAAAAAAAGTAATTACACATGATAAGGGCACCATGGCCAAATCACGCCTGGAGAAGGCTATAAATACTTCATACTCAACCACGCTCAAGGTAATGCCAGATACACCATAAACCTTTGATACTTTCAGTATTCTATTTGATTACTATATCTTGACTAGAATTAACTTGAGCGTCGGATTGCCTTAGCTGGGGGCACCTTGGCTAGTTTAACATATGTTGTGGTTGCAAATCTTAGACTTCAAGAGATATACAGTTTTGAGTACTCAACCTCCTTGGTCGAATTCATCCTAAATACTACCCTTTTCACTATAAGCTACTTTTAGCTGCATCAATATTATTATATATTAATATTAATATTATATAATTTTATTATATATTAATAAAGATATTAATAATGACATATATTAATATTAATATGTAATTCAATATTGGATTGCTTAATTCCATATCCGATTCACTTAATTTGAATATCGAATATTTATAATCGAATTTGATCCATTAAATATTTTAATTTAATAAAAACTCTAAAATTTAAATTGAATTCTAATTAAAATCCAATCTATTAACTATCAACGTGCTACTCAAAGTTAATTAAGGCCCAACAAGAAATGAGATTGAATTTGATTATGTAAATCCAAGCCTAAATGACTCAAACATATAATATAATGAAAGTCTACATACCTAAAGCCCAAATGTAGGACTGTCAATGGATTGAATTTAATTTGAATTCAATTCGAATTTTAGAATTTTATTTAATTAAAATATTAGATTGATGAGATCCAATTATAAATATTTGTAATCCAAAATAAGTGGATAGAATATGGAATTAAGTAATCTGATCCATTAAAGATCCGAATCCAAACTTTAATAATTTTTTATTAAATTAATACTTTATATATAATATTAATAAAGATTTTAAAATAGAATCAATATATAATGTTAACCTAATATTTATATTAACATCTATATTATGTTATTAATATTGAGTATTTAGCTTCAAAAATAGGAGAGACACTGCTAAAATATCAAATATGATAATGTATAATAATTCATCTATACATTAATATAGCATGGAATAAAGGGTTTAATTTTTATATATTTAACTTTTGAACTAATATATAATAAAAAGTTTTTAAAAGTTTAAATATGATGTAAATTTACTTTGTAAATACAATATTTTTATACAATCCAAAAGAAATAAATAAGAAAAGAAAAGAAAAAATATTAAATTAGGTTAAATTTTTTTATTGAATTTTGGATATCCATAAGACTCAGATATAATATTAACTAATAAGGATCCTGTAAGATATTGGGTCGAGTTGAATATGGATATTGAAAATTGAATTCGAATTCAAATTCAAATATTATTGATCCGGTCCAAATTTAACCCATTGATAGCCCTACCGAAATGATTAGTTCAACCTCATTGATAGAATCATCCAAGAACAAGTAAAATGGTAAGAACTGAAGTAAGGAGTAGCCCAATGATCCAATAATAAAACCAAATTTAGGCTAAATGAGCTTGTATGTTCCCTATCCCAATGATCTAATCATGCAATTAAAATGGATTTAATGGCAGAAAAATAACCTTGAATGCTAAATCTAAGGGAGAAGAGGATGACAAGAATGAACTCTTTAAAACTGCCAATCCACGCGCACAACATGAAAATGCCAACAATTGACGAAGCAAATCAACTCCAAATTCGCTAAACTTTTGACAGCAATACCTCAACACACATGAGAGTCTCCAATTAAAATTGTAGCCAAAATTCAATCACGAAAAGGCCTCTAAGTCATCCTCCAAAATCACTACACTGCAATAGATCTTCAAGAGCAAAACTCCCCAAGTGTTAAGACTCCAATGTTATGATCCACACACCCAAGGAGAGTTCTAATATACCTCTGGTCAACTAGATCACTAGAGGAAGAAGAAGAAATGAAGAGACCAAAAATGCAGAGAGAGAGGTTAGGATTGTGTGAAACTCACATGAGCGAATCACACTTTTTGGAGCGAAAAAGAAATCTAGCAACTTGCTTGCATTATTTTCAAGTGGCTGGCCACCTCACTCTATTTATAGAGTGGGAGGTGTGATGCAAGTTGGCATCACATGCTCCATGAGGTGGTTTGTCAACTTGGCAATCCACTTGCATGTGAAATGTGAATTTCACTTGAATTTAGATTAATTTTGACTCTACATTTCATCTCGTGAAATGTCTTTCAAATTACTCCCAAATTATCCTTAAATGAACTCCTTCATTTGAATTTTCCTCCAAAATTAAATATCCTATCAATAATTAAATTAACTACTTAATTTAATTGGTCTAATTTAACTCTTTAAATTCTTTTGATCACTTTAACAATTAAATTAATCAAGCCAAAATGACTAAGAAACTGGCCAATCGATTGTCTCCACAAAAATGGTTAAGGTGAATTTTCTAACTCCATAGAAAATTTCTCCCATCAAATAGAACTTTCTTTAGGCTTTTATGTGTGACCCATTACGTTCTTCCGTCCATTAGATATTAGCTTACAACTCTTATGATATATTGAATATTGAAATATTTGTATTAGTTTAAACTTCTTTAAACTAATAACTCATTCAATTAATCTCTATTAATTAAAGAGTATCTAATCTCTATGATCGATGTCTAACCTCAAGCCCATGGAGCCTAGCTAATTGATCAAAATGAATATGCTCTTGGTGAACCATTCTAGCTCTATATTTACCATGAAAATATGGTCCTTCTATGTCTTATCTCCCAAAAGAGGCCTAAGGTAAGATATTTATGGATTCTCTAATAGCCTCGATAACTATATTTCTATTCCCAATGTTCAATTCCTCTTTGCGACCTTATCTTTAGAAAACGCTTTTTCTAAATTGTCATACTACCTTGGCCAAGGATCCCTTCACAACAATGAAGAGATGGATCCCATTTTGGATCTCACAAACTTCCATGTCTAAGTAACTCATACCCAATCTCAACTCAAAAGACCCATTGAGTGGTCGACGAAGAGTCAAAGCATGAGGACCTAAACATAAAGTTACCATGGATTTCAGGTTAAAGGACTAATTATATGCATTAGCATAAGTTGGGGAATATACCATTACAAACTTGTCACTTTGGCTATCTAGTGGATTCTCTAGGTGGACCTTTGATGGACTTGTTCTTTAACTAGCACCCACTAACATCCACCCATGTCTAACATGGATTGCTCATGAAATGGAGCAATATCCAACTCCTTAGATTAATGCATTGTTAGTACAAGTTTATTCAAATCTTAGATGTCATGTATTAAAAGATTCTATGACTTAAAATATTTTAAGATCATGATTGTATAAAACTTATTTCATAATCACCACCCAGTGTGTGACCAAGTCTCATAGTTTTATGTGATCTAGGGGCTTTAACCAAATATTAGTGAAGTAAAATAAACACAAGATAAAGATGGCCATTTAATATGAATATCATTCAATTAATATTACATCACAATTAAAATAGTTTACATAACAATCTAATTGGTTGCAGGTACTATTCCAATAAGGCTGGCAATGGGGCGGGTCAAAATTCAAACTCGTGATAAATGGGATGGGTTTGGGGTAGCTTCATAGGGTATCGATTGAGGTATAGGGCATGATTTTGATAACCCAAAGTATTTGGGGCAGGGCATGGGGTTTACTTAACCGGCCTTAAACATGCCTCATATATTATTATTATTATTATTATTATTATTATTATTTTATTATTATTATTATTATTATATATAATTTATTTTATATTTTTCATATTAAGAATAATATTCAAATAATTTAGGGTCGTTACTTTAATTCTACTCTCATTTCCTATTTTTCTTCTAAAATATTTTTTTGTTAGCTTGGATTTTTCATTTTTGTATCAAAAATTTAAATTTTAATTGCTTTCAAGTGGTTTTGATTTGATATTTAATTGATTCTAATTATTCTAATTCTTTTCAAGTTGACGGGTTAGACCTGCCAACCTGGCATGATGAGATTGGGTGGGGTAGGGTGAGGTCCTTTTGGGGCGGGATGGGATAAGGCAAGATAAGTTCTAAAAAGATGGGGTATAGATTGAGCCAAATCTGCCTCATTGCCATCTCTATACAATAGTAGTTTCTCTATAGATATATAACAGTTAGAGTTGGAAAAAAAAAATCAAGGAGGAACCCCTACAAATATTGGAGAATCTGCGATGATTAAGGAAAATCTCAATTGAATATCAGTGAGCTTAAAAGTCAATATGTGTCATCTATTTATATTAATTATATATATATACCATAATTATTTGTTTATTTAATTGCGTGATTTTAGCCAAGTCTTGAATTCTTAAAATTTTAAGTTTCTTGAATCAATTAAATTTTTTTTATTGATTATATTCTATATTAATACAACCAACTTATTTATTATACGTAAAATATCATGTTCTATTTATTTACAATTGCAATATAGGTTTTTATTTTATAATATAATTCCAAAAATATCTATATATCATATTTTATCTCATTAAATAAGTTTATAATTTTAAAAATATTTTATAAGCAACATATTATGTACTCTATTACATAATTCTATCTTAAAAATTTATTTTGTCACAATATTAATAGATAAATATTTTATTTATTTTATATGTAGATTTTTCTCTTATACAATTTTTCTTTTAATATTTTATCCTAATTATTTGTACTATAATTCTATATTTTTAGTTGTAGGTCATCTTTCCCCAATTAGCATAATATAATGATTCTTTTTTCTTTTTAACTTAAAGTTCATTTTGAAGTGAGGAGAGATCCAAGGATCCATAATTGAAACCAAAAATAAGGAAAAATTAACTTGTATCTCCTAACGAAGGATCAATCATCATGTCATAAACTAGAATTTGAAAGCAAGAAGATTAGCTTTGAAGAAAAACAAGGCAACAAAGTAGATCTTCCTCTTTGACTCTTCCAAAGAAAGATCAACACTCTCCTTTTCTTGAATCTTTCTCACCACACCAAAGGCATCTTGTTGCGGAAAATTTTGCTGACCAAAAGATCTCCAAAACAGCCTTAAAAGAGCTGAAAACAAGGAGGAAAAACAGCTCCAAAATTGGCTCAAAGCGTCCTCTAAAAATCTACCACAAAGAATAGATCAATCTCCAATACTTAGCTCCCCAAGTATGAAGCCCCTAATGGTGATCCACACACCCAGAAGAACTCTCAATTCCTCACAATCTAAACTAGAATAGAATGAAGAAGATGAGAGAGAGACAGAAAGAGAGAGAGAGAGAGAGAGAGAGAGAGAGAGAGAGAGAGAGAGAGAGAGAGAGAGAGAGAGAGAGAGAGAGAGAGAGAGAGAGAGAGAAGCAGTTTTTGGGAGAAGAGAGAAGTGAGAGAATTTAGGGAGGTAGTTACCTCACATGAGTTGTGCTATCTTTTGGAGGAAAAATGGAAGCATTGAATGGACTAGCTTGGCTGGGCATCAAGGGGGCTATTTATGGTGCGATTGAAAGCTTTAGGAAGCTTTCTTCACACTTTTCCCACATGTGCCACCTTGATAGATTTAGTTCTAACTTGAATCAGATTTTAATTTCATAAATTAAAAGTGCCACCTCAATAAATTCTAATGGACTCCTCTATTTTATTTTCCCTACAAAACTCAAAATTGGCCTAACTTAACTATTCAAATTATTTTTATTAATTTAACACTTAAATTAATCAAGCCAAAGTGACCAATTGATAATTAACCAACTAGCTCTCACCCCTAAGCAATAGCTTTTTCTAACTCAGAGAAATCCTTCTATCAAATAAGAGTATTTATAAGTTTTTGTGCATGACCTTCAATGATTCATTAGACATGAGCTCATAACTCTTTATGACAAATATTAAAAATATTTGAATTGGTTTAAATTCTTTTAAACTAATAACTCTATCAATTAATATCTATTAATTGAAGAGAACCCAATCTCCATAGTCGATGTCTAGTAACAAGCCCTTGGAGCCCAATGAATTAGATGAATGAATCCGCTTACAATTGTCATGCAAATATGGTCCTTTCATTTCCTATCTCTTGAAAGAGGCCTAGGGAAGATATTTATTAGCTCTCTAATAGCCTCAATAACTATATATCTATTCTTCATATTCGATTCCTTATTATGATTTCAACTTTGGAAAACTGTTTTTCCAAATTGTTATATAACTTTGCACAAAAATTTCTTGGAATCAATCATCTTAGAATACATAGGAGATCAACCTGTTCTTCACTGACAAGCAAAACGAATATCATCTTAGAACTCACCAACCTGCATAGTTAGATAGCTTGTACCCAACGTAAGCCCTGGGCAACCCACTATGTGGTTAGAACAAAATCAAAGCACAAGACCTAAATACAATGTTAGTGTGAAACCTTAGGTCAACGGACTAATTATATGCACTATCATCAGTTAAAGAACTTGCCACTATGGCTATCTGGTAGATTCTTTAAGCGGGTCATCAATAAACTTGTTCTCTAATAAGCACCCACTAACACACATCCATGTCTAACATATATTGCCCATTAAATGGAGCAATACCTAACATTTTGGAATATGCATTGCTAGTATAAGTCTATCCAAATTTTAGATGCCCTATCTCATAAGATTTTATGATTTGAAATATTTAAAATCATGACCGTAAGATTTGTTTCATCAACACCATCATATGCGTGGCTAAATCCTATAGTCTTATATGATTAAAGGCTTTCAACTAAATGCATGTGAAGAAAACATAAATGCATAAGATGGAGATGGCCATTTTATTGAATATCATTCAGTCAAGACTATTACATGGAGTAGCTATACGTGCCAATCTAATTGGTTTACTAGGCACTACTCCAACACATTTTGTAGAAAGTCATTAATATTATTTAATAACACATTTTTATCTTGTTTTTGTTTTCTTTTCACTCTAGATCAATTAGATACTTTTTTAATATTTTTAAGTATTTTATCAATGTTATTACTTTATTATTTCCTAAATATTGATTTAAAATTAAAATTTCTATAGTAACTTAGGATTGTAATATATTTTACTTAAAAGCATCAGCATGTAACACTTTTTATTCCAATTAATTATATTTTGTGTATTCATTTTCAATACTATTTTTTTCAAATATTTTTCTAGGTTCATATAAGACTTTATCTTTGATATTGAATTTTTATTTACTATTATTTTAATTGTAATTCTCTTGATTTATCTAGACAAAAAAATTGTATATACTTCATATTTGAGTAACGTACCTCAAATAATGTGATATTATGAGATATTTAAAAATATTATAATTTGATTAAGTTGTTGAACTTATTCCAATTTTCTTATCAAATGAATAAAGAAATACTATATATTTTTTCTATAAAATAATCATTTAATTTATTAGCATTTGATTTATTCATTTCTAATTATATACACATAAGAAAGAATTTTTTTATTTTTTGTATATAATATCATATTATGTGCTTTGATAAGTTTATTTTGATTGGTTGAATCTTTACTTATTTACAATAATTTATAAGAAAATTATTTTATTTCTCTTTTAATAAATAAATTACATTACTAAATAAGTACCTTTTAAATAATTGATATATTTCATATTTAGTATATTCCCTTTGATAATAACTAAAAAAAATTAAATAGATTTATGTAGTAATAAAATTGTTTAATGAATATGTTCTTTAAAAAATATTAACTTATTTTCTTATTGAAAGAGTTAGATATTTTTACTTTTTTATTTAATTATATATTTTCATATGAAAAAGTTCAGAATTTATTCATAGTTGATAACTAAGTTATTTCAAAACAACAATCAATTTTCATATTTAATAAATTCATTTGTATTTTTATAGATATAATCACTTTATTTTTAGTTGAAGTAATATGATATTCAATTATTTTTAGTAAAAAATTATTAAATAAATAAAAAATTTTCAATCTTTTGATCAAACAAATTATTTTTATTTTTCAATTAAATAATTATTTTTCAGGCAACTTAAAATTTAAATATGTATGACTTCTATATTATTTATATTATAATTCAAAAATAAAACTAAAATACTTAACAATCATGATAATCTCTTAATATCATGACTTATAGAAAATTTTAACTACTTATGATCTGTTGCTTATGAAAGTGGACAAATATTTATGTAAACTATCATATTATCACTTCTTTACTGAAGAGTTGGAAGTTTGAGAGATAAATAATTATAAATTGATTGATATGTAAATCCTCAATTTATCAAAATCTTTAAAATTTAATTATTTTTGCAATAATATTTTTTAGATATGTAAAATATTTTTAGATAAAACTATGCATAGAATATAATAAATATTTTAATTTGAAGAATTTTTTTCAAATATAAAAAGTTGCTTCTGAAGGTAGACGGCATGTTAGAATCCACAATAATTTGTGCAAATAGGTAACATTAGCCAACATATTCTCTGCCCAAGGATCTATTCTATACCTCAATTTTGGATTAAAAAAATGGAGAAAAGTTACCTTAATCATAAAATGGAAAGGCACCTAGGAGGATCCCACTATGGAACTCTTTCCAAACAAGGAATTTGCCTTTTCTCCAAGAATCTCCAACTCCCCTCCAATGGACAACTACTCCACACTACAACAAAATTAATCATTGAAGATACTGGAAAATGCCACTTAATAATTATAGTGATAATTTTATATTTAATAATAATTTTTAAAAGTGCCACTTGTAGTAGCATAGCTAAAGGTATAAATGTCATTAAATTACCTTTATTTTGGTATTAATAAAGTGCAATAAAAATTTCATCAAATGACATGTTCAAATGTCATGAAAAATGCATTAAATAACATATTGAAGTGCCACTAAAAATTATTTTTAATGACATGCTAATATGACACTAAAAATTACATGTGATGATAGGTTAAAACGCTATAAAATTTCCTTTAGAATACAAGATAACATGCCACAAAAAATACAATAAATGACATGTTAAATTGTACAAAGATACTTTTAAATGGCATGATAACATGCCATTAAAAATGCATATAGTGATGTTAAATGCCACAAAAAGTTCCTTTAGATGGCATACCAACATGCCATAAAAATTAATAAAATAGCATGCTAAATTAAATGGAAAAAAAGACTCTTTTGAGTGACATCTTAATCTGCCTCCAACACTCCATATATGAGACTCCAACATACTCCAATTGCATCGTACAAGACTCAAACATGCAATATTTTATTTGAAAAGATATGAGTTTACCCTCAAATTACCTATCAAACCTTCATTATAAATATTTAAAAATATTATTATAAGTTTATACTTTAAAAGCATACTTTCTCAATTATTTCAATATATTCTCAAAATTATTATATTAAATAATACATTTGTAAAGTTTGAGACATTAATTTCAACATAGAAAATGTTCAAAAAAATAATGTATAGGTGAGGAGAAAAAATGGGCAAAAACTTAAATTTGTTATACTTCTTGAAAAATATGATCGATTTAGTTGATAAACTAAAATTATATTAAGTAGTTAATTTCAATATACTATGATAAGATATAAAATTATATATTTACAATTATTAATGACTATATAAACTTTATCTATTTTTGTCTGACATTATTTCATGTAACATCATAACTAAATTATGAGTTACAAATTTTTTAATTTTAGAAAAAAGTAGTATTACTAGTTAAATACTTCTAACATATAGTTATATTAGTAATTTCAATAAAATTACGTTTCTATAATACTTATTAATCAATTGCTACTAAGTATTGTATTATAGTGACATGTTTTATGCTATCACTATATTACTTTAATATGTCACTATAATGTAAAATGGTGTTAAATCAGTGCCATTAAATAAGCTACAATTTCTTTCATAAATGACACTATAAATAAAAATGAGTGGCGTTTTATTAAGTAAAAATTAGTGTCACTACTTAAATTCCTTACAAATATATTTATATTCGCATTTTCAATCAAATGTCACTATTTTTTTTTTGTCACTTCTTAATCAAATGTCACTAAATATTGAATTATAGTGACATTTTTCAACAATTATCACCACATAACTCTTGTGTGTCATTATGCTACTGAATGCCACTAAATTAGTACCACTAAATATTTTGTAGCACATTTTTTTAATAAATGACATCATAAATAACAATGAGTGACATTTTTTAAGAAAAAATAGTAGCATTAGTTAAACACCTTCAAATTATATTTTTGTTGGCATTTCTAGTCAAATGCCACTATTTTATGTCATCTAAGAATCAAATACCACTAAATATTTTATTATAGTGATTCTTTTTACTCTTACTATATTACTTTTGTATATTATTACACTGTAAATGCCACTAAGTTAGTTTCATTAAATACTTTATAACATTTGTCTTCAAACGAAACTATAACTACATATTAGTGGTATTTTTCAAAAAGAATATTAGTGTCATTAGTTAAATGTCTTTGAAATACATTTATCTTGACATTTTTCAATCAAATGTTACTATTTTGTATGTCATTTAATAATCAAATGCCACCGAATATTAAATTATTGTGGCATTCTTTTACAATTATCACCATAATACTTTTTTGTATTATTATTATAAAATATAACCAAGTTAGTGCACTAAAAGTCAATTTTCTTGTAGTGCCAACTACTACAGCTGGAAAAAGTCTTCTCCAAGATGAGCTAGAATGGACAGCAAAATAGCAAATGAAGTGCCAAAACCACTGGTCACTAGAAACACCAAAAACTGGTCACCACCTTGAAGGGTTTTGATCCACCACTTCAAAGCTCCCCATTTGTGAAGCCTCTAAAACAAGTCCACACACTTAGGACCACTTTCAGTCCTCTCTCAATCAACTAGAAAGTTGAGGAGGATGAAGGTTGACAGAGAAGAAAGTGTGAAGAAGTTATTGAAGAGAGAAAAATTGTTGGAGGGAATCTAGAAAATGGTTTCTCTCAACACATGAGATCACCACACAAATAGGAGGCAAAATGCAACTAGAATTAGTCTTCATATGGCTGGCCATGAGGGGGTTTTATAGTATGATTTGGAAGCTTAAGGAATCTTCTATCACACACACCTCACTATGTCACCTAGAATGCCAAGTTGCTAGTCAAGTTACATTTTTGATTTCTTGAATTTAAAATGCCAACTCATTAATTTAAATGGACTCTTCCATTGAAACTTTTCTCCAAAATATATTACCTCACTAATATAATTAGCACCTTAATTTAATTAGTTTAACTTAACTCTTTAAGTCAATTAAATTAACTTAGCTCTTTTAGTTGACTTTAACTAATTAAATTGCCACATGGAAACAATTAAATTAACTCCTTAATTTAATTGGCTTAATTTAACTCTTTAAATAATTTTGATTAATTTAACACTTAAATTAATCTTCAATCAAGTGAGAGTGTTCTAGGCTTTTCAATGTGTTCCTTTAGGTTCATCAATTAATTAGACATGAGTTCACAACCATTTATAATTTATTGAATATTGAATATTTCAATTGGTTTAAAATTAGACATGCGCTCATAACTTTTTGTAATTTATTGAATATTAAATATTCTAATTAGTTTAAACTTTCTTTAAATCAATCACTCTTTCAATTAATCTCTATTAATTGAAGAGTATTCAATCTCCATAGTTGATGTCTAGCACAAGCTTATGGAGCCCAACTAGTTGGATAAATTAATCGAGGGGTGAACTATTACTGCTTACAATTGCCAGGCAAATATGGCCCTTTCATTTTCTATCTCCCAAAAGAGGCCTAGTTTTCGGTTCCCTAAAATCCTTGATAACTATCAATCTATTCTTGATATTTGATTCCACGTTATGACCTCAACTTTGAAAAGTTTCTTTTTTCAAATAGTTATATTACCTTGCACAAGGATTTCTTGGAATTGATCATCTTAGAACATATAAGAGATTAACCCATTCTTCATAGATAGGCAAAGTAGATCCCTTCTTGGAATTCACTAACCTCTATGCTTAGGTAACTTTTACCCAATTAAAGCCCTAGGCAACCCGGTACAAGGTTTAAGCAAAATCAAAGTAAAAGGACCTAAATACAAAATCACTGTGGAGCCTCAAGTCCAAAGGGCTACCTATGGCTACCTCATGGATTCTCTAGGTAGGCCTTTACTAAACATGTTCTCTAACAAGCACCTACTAATATGCATTCATATCTAACATAGGTTGCCCATAGAATGGGCCAATATTCAAATCCTTGGAATATATATCATTAGTGCAAGTCTATTTGACTCTTAGATGCCCTATCTTATAAGATTTTATGACTTGAAATAATTAAAGTCATGACCATAGAGACTTGTTCCATGATCACCATCATATGCGTGATCAAGTTTCTTACTCTTGTATGATTTAAGGACTTCAACCAAATGCATCTGAAAAAAATCATAAACACATATGATGAAGATGACTATTTTATTGAATATCATTCAATTGAGATTGTAACATAGAGTAGTTTTATATGTCAATCTAATTGGCATGTGGGGTAGAAGAGGTGTTAAGATCCATAATAATTTTGAAAAAATAGGCAAAAATAACCAACACATCCTTAGCCCAAAGTTCTATTCTATGCCTCAATAATAGATTAAAAAGGTTGGAGAATATTATCTTAATCACAGAAATGAAAGGCAACAAGCAAGCTCTGACAATGGAACTCTTTCCAAGTAAGGAATTCACCTTTCTACCCAAAGATCTCCAACTCCTCTCTAAAGGACAACAACCACAACAACTCTTACTACCTAGATCTCCTTCAAGAGCTAAGATAGGTGGAAAAAGAGCAAATATGTACGCAAAACCGCCGATCACCTCAACATGTCAAAATCAACCATTTTTGTGAAGAAATCTAGATTCACCAATCTAAAAGCTCATCAAATGTTGCGCCTCTAATGAAGTCCATGCACTTAAAGTCACTCTCAATCCTCTCTCAATTAGCTATAGATGTGAGAAGGATGAAGGAGGATGATGAAGAAAGTGTGAGGAAGTTATTGAAGAGAGAAAATTGATAAAGGGAATGAAAAGAGTGGCTTCTTTAAATACATGAGATTACCACTTGATTGGAGGGAAAAGTGCAGTTGGAATTAATCCTCCTAAGAGCCGGCCATATGAGGTTTTATAGTGTGAGATGGAAGCTTGAGGAAGCTTTTATCACACACACCTCACTATGCTACCTAGGATGGCAAGTTGCTGGTTAAGTTGCATTTTTAATTTCTTAAATAAAAAAAGGCCAACTTACTAATTTTAATTGGGCTCTTCCATTTAATTTTTCCTTCAAAATTAAATTCACAAAATAATTAAATTAAATCTTTAATTTAGTTAGATTAACTTAACTCCTTATGTTAATAAAATCAACTTACCTTTTTAAGTTGACTTTGACTTTAACATGGAACCAATTAAAAAATAGAGTAAGGACTTTGACTAATCATATCACAAGTTGTAGGAAATATAAAAAATAGAGTAAGGACAAAATCAACCTCCAAACATGAAGAATATGAAATAAAAAATTGTGCATTCTTATCAATGATCAAGCCAACAAGTGTTGAAGAAGGCCTAAATGATAAACCATGAGTAGATGCTATGAAAGGGAAGCTAGCATAATTCAAAAAGCACAAAGTTTAGCATCTTGTTGAAAGGTTGAATGGCCATCTAGTTTTTAGAATAAAATAGGTGTTTAGAAATAAACTCAATGAGAATAGAAAAGTTTCTACAAACAAGGCTAGACCAGTAACCAAATGTGATAGTCAAGAATTATGAATTGATTATGATGAGATATTTGCACTAGTTGCGAGATTATAATCTATTCGTGTGTTAGTTGCCTTTGCTTCTTACAAGCGATTCACTTTGTATTAGATGAATGTTAGAAGTACTTTCTTGAATAGATTCATCAATGAGGAATTTTAAGTTAAATATCCTCTTGGCTTTGAGAACAAACTTCCCAATTATGTCTACAAACTCACCAAACTGCTCTATGTTTCCCTGAGCTTTGTACAAAAGGTCAAGTAAGGTTTTGATAAATAAAGGATTTTCAATAGATATAATCGATGCTATACTATTTATAAAAAATCATGATGATATGTTACTTGTGCAAATCTATATTGATGATATTATATTAAGAACAAATAATGGTTGTTTGTGTAAAAGTTCACTATACAAATGAAAGAAGAGTACGAGATGAGCCTTACGGCCAAGCTTAGCTACTTTCATAGTTTGCAACTAAAGCAATCTAATGAAAGAAATTTTATTTGTCAATCTACATAACCAAGGAGTTACTAAAGAAATTTAGAATGGACAACTACAAGTAAGCATTGACCTTTATGTGCATAAACTAAGCTTGAATAAGATAAAGTTATCAAGCCAACTGATGGGGAAAGGTATAAAGTTATGATTGGTAGCCTCTTTTACAGGTAGTAGACTTGATATTATTTTTACTACTTCATGTGTGCTCGATTTTAATTTAATCCTAAAGAATCCCATTTAATTGTTGTTAAATACATATTCAAATATCTTAAAGAAACGATTGACTATGCTTTATAGTATTCTTCATGTAAATTATTTGAACTCATTGGGTACTCGAAGCATAATATGCTAGATGCTAATTAGATTATAAGAGCACTAATGGTACATGTCAATTTTTAGGAAAGAGCCTTATTACATGGTTCAGTAAGAAAAAAAACTATTGCTCTTTCTACTGTTGAAGTTGATTATGTTATATTTAATAACTATTATGACAAATTTTATAGATAAACTATACTTTGCTTGATTATGGATTGATACTTAGTAATGTTCCTATATATTGTATTATTGTGATAATACTAGTGGTATAAAAAAAAATCAAAAATCCTATTCATCATTTTTAAAGTAAACATATTGAGGTAAAATATCATTTTATATAAGATCATGTAAACAAAGAAGTGAAGTAAGAAATACTACAAGTATCCAAAATAATTACAAAATCGAAGCAAAAATTAACTTTCAATTCCTCTAACCAAGGATCTTATTTCATGCCATATTTAATGATTTAGAAGCAAGAGAAGTTACCTTGAAGGAGAACTTTGAAGGCTACTAGGAAGATCTTCCTCTAGAACACTTTTTATGCAAAATCTATTTGTCTTTCTCCTTGGATCTACTTTTCCACACCAAAGATCAAAACGTACGGCAAATTTTGATCAACAAATCACCTCCAAGATGAGGCAAAAGTGGAAGCAAAACAGTGAACGTATCACCAAAATCGCAGGCTAAGAGAATTCTTCAAAAGATGTATTGGATTGAAGGAATGTGTTCACCAACACTGGAGCACTCCACTTGTTGTGCCTTTAAAGGTAATCCACACAACTAGGTGCACTATTAATCCTCACCCAATATGCTTGAATATAGAGAAGAAAGGAGAAAGAATGGAGAACAGGTGTTAGGAAATTGGGAGAAAGAGAAGATGGTCGGAGAAAATCTAGTGAGAAGGTTTTTATCAACACATGAGTTAACCTCTATGAGTGGGAAAAATGGGTAGCAAAATCACTCTCCTAATGGCTGGCCATGTGGGGGCATTTATAGTGTGATTAGGAAGCTCTTAAAAGCTTACATCCCATTCTCCTCACATTACACATTTGCATACCCATTTGTATGCATGGTTGGATTTTAATTTCTAGAATTAAAATGCCAACTCATTAAATTAAAATGAACTCTTCCATTTTAATTTTCCTTCCATAACTAGATTATCTTTCTAATTAAATTCACTCAATTTAATTAGATTAACTTAACTTTTTAAGTTAATTAAATCAACTCAACTCTTTAAGTTGATTAACTAATTAAATTGATACATCGCACCAATTAAATTAATTTAATTGATTTAATTTAACTCTTTAAACAACTTTGATTAATTTAACACTTAAATTAATTGATCCATTATGATCAATTCTTAATTATTCAACATGGTCTCTCTCTTTTAAACTTGATCACTCTAATTGTCTAATTTCTTATATTTCTTCAATATAACTTGAATTTTCTAGGTTCCTATGTGTGACCCTATAGGTTCACCAATTAATTAGACGTTGGCTCACAACGTTTTATGATTTATTTAATATTAAATATCCTGATTAGCTTAAACTTTTTTAAACTAATCGCTCAATCAATTAATCTCTATCAATTAAAGAGCATCCCATTTCTCCATAGTTAATGTCTAGCACAAGCCCAACCAATTAGATGAATTAATTTTTGAGTGAACCATTACTTCTTACAATTATCGAGCAAATACGTTCTTTCCATTTCTTATCTCCTAAAAGAGGCCTAAGGCAAGATATTTGTTGGTTCTCTAATAGCCTCAATAACTATACATCTATTCTTGATGTTCAATTCTCAGTCATGCCTTAACTTTGGAAAACTCCTTTTTTGAATTGTCATATTGCCTTACGCAAGGATTTCTTGGAATTGATCATCTTAAAATACATAAGAGATCAACTCATTCTTCATAGACAAGCAAAATAGATCTCATCTTGGAACTCTACAATCTCCATACTTAGGTAGCTTGTGCCCAACCTAGGTCCTAGGCAACCCGCCATGTGATTAGAGTAAAGTTAAAAGTACAAAGACCTAAATACAAGGTTATTGTGGAACTTCAAGTCAAAGAACTAATTATATACACTATTGTAAACTAGAGAAGTTGCCACCACCAATGTGCCTTTGAAGCTACCTCTATGGTTTCTCTAAGGAAGTCTTCAATGAACTTGTTTTATAAGAAACACCTGCAAATATGCATCTATGTTTAACATTAATTGCCCATGAAATAAGGCAATATCCAACTCCTTGGAATATGTATCATTAGTGCATGTTTATCTGAATCTTAGATGTCCCATCTCGTAAGATTCTATAACTTGAAATATTTAAAATTATGACCATGGAGACTTACTTCATGATCATCATCATATGGATGACCAAGTCTCACAGTCTTGCATGATTTAAGGGCTTCAACCAAATGCATGTGAAGGAATCATAAATATATAAGATAAAGATGGCCATTTTATTGAATATCATTCAATCAAGATTATTCCATGGAGTAGTTATACATGCCAATCTAATTGGCTTGCAGGGCACTATTCCAACAATAAGATGTACACATGTTTTGTGAGCACTGAATTTTAGTTAGTAGATATTTTCACGAAGCCCCTCACTAAAGATCACTTTAGCAAAATTCAAAATAGTTTGGGGATAGTGGAAATCAATCAATCACATGTTTTGGAAAGAAATACATAAAGGAATACATTATGATCAAAAATCACTATTTAAGGTACACACTTAACATTTGAATTACTCTTATGTGGGAAAAAAATTAAGAAAAATGTCACATGTTTTCATCTACTATTTTGAATTTAAATTTCAAATTTAACTCCTTTAAATGGTTTAAATTGATAGCTGTTAATGGATAGTTGACTTTAAATGGTTATTAAAAATTGATTTTACTTTATACTTAATAGTTAAATTGCATTACTTGCCTTCATTTCTACATATTTGCCCTGCTACTTGCTGAATATTCAAACATCCATATTTCATTCACTTACTTCACTTGCACACAAACCCCCCCTCTCTCTCTGTCTCATTTGTCTTTAACAAAAACCCTAGTTTCTTATCTCACTAAGAACCACCATATGGGTAGAACAAACAAAAGGGTTTAGCTAAATTTCCTATTCGTTCTCCTACCAAAGAATAACTATCAACACCTATCAAAAGTTTAAACATAATTAAGGCACCTAAACCCTTGCCTATATCATTAAAAGTTGTTTATCTTAAGAAGTCTAAGGGAAGACCATCTAAAGGGAAAGGAAAAGAAACCAACTTGGAGGCCACACCAGAATCTAAATAAAATATCAATTTTAAGAAAAGTGATAATGAGAATGAAAAGAAAATGTAAGGATCAAGTAGCAAAAAAAAATCAATGTTGAGTGAAAGAAGTGAGAAGAAAATAGAAACAAATAAAGAAGCGATAAAGGAAGAGTAAAAAGATGCATAAGAAGAAGAAAAGCCATTTTCAAAATAAGGACTGCTAAGCTAAGTTCAAAAATAAGTATAAGACTAATAAAGTTTAATCTGGAAGGTTGGTTGATATTTCTTTAATTTTTGATACTATGTTATCTAAGATGATTAGAAAGGCTGGTTTGGACTCAATTTTGTAGCTTGCAAAATTTATTTATCCTAAGTTAGTTATTAAGTTTTTCATGAGCATAACCTCTAGAAAAGAGAAAGAAGATCCTATGACTAAGCTGTATTGAATGGTACTAACATAAAATTGACTATTTAGAGAATATGCAATGATGGAAACAAATGTTCTGAGATGAAGGAGTGGTGTAATAATAATTATTTTGATAAAGATTCTACCAAGAAGAACCATCACTAATGCACTTTCAATTAAGTAAGCAAATTAGATAACCAAGAAGATGCCATTCTTTGATATGCATGACTTGGGCATATATCTAAAAATAGGATGAACAAGATAAAAGCTCTCAAAGTACTAAAAGTTAGTGGCATAGAGAACCTTCCCACTTATGAATCTTATTTGAAAGGAAAAATAACCAAGGCTCTTTTTTTGGGACAAATGGAGTGCTCCACAAATCCTTTAGATTTGATCCATACAGATGTTTATGGACCACTAAGAGTTAGTTGGAGAGAAGGTTATTCTTACTTCATCATCTTCACCAATGATTATAGTTGATATAGACATATATATCTTATGAAGTACAAGTTCGAGGCCTCTGAAAAGTTCAAGTGTATAGGAATGAAGTAGAAAAGCAAAAGGGACTTGGTATTAAAGCTTTTTTGATTAGATCGAGGGGTTGAATACTTAAACATAAAATTCTTAGATTATTTAAGAGAAACGATTCTCTCTTAATGGACTGCACTTGGCACACTCCATATGTAGTAGCTGAAAGGAGAAATCGTACCTTGTTGAACATGGTACGTCCTATGATGAGCTTTTCTAATGTGCCTATACCTTTTTTAGGATACGCCTTGTAGATGGCTGTGAAATTATTAAGTGTAGTACCATCAAAGTCAGTGCTAAAAATACCATATGAGATATGGCATGGCAAAGCGCTCTCTTACCAATATCTCAAGGTTTGGGAATCTCTCGCATACATGAGATGAACTATAGGAAATAAGTTGGATAATAGATCTATGTTGTGCAAGTTTGTGTGATATTTAAGAGAGTCTTTGGGTTATTACTTTCAAGATCCCTTCAAATAAAATATGTTTTGTTTTGAGGAACACCATTTTTTTTTAAAAGAAATTTGTATAAGATAGAAATGGCGTTATTGTTAAATTTGGTGAAGTTCAAAATGATCATCAAATCGCACAAGCAGTAGAAGCAAATAAATATCAAGGAGCCTTATACAAAATCTCTAATGAGGTTGGACTGAATTAAGAAACAACCTGAAAAGTTTGAATTTTTTCATGAGATGGGCCAATTGGATAGCAATCCAAAAACCTATGAGCAAATTATATCAAACATAAACTTAGAACATTCGCTTGAAGCCATGAAATCCGAAATGGACTCCATGTACTCAAACAAAGTATGGACTTTGGTAGATCCACCAAATGGAATAGTTTCTATTGGTTGCAAGTGGATCTATAAGCAAAAGCTTGGGATAGATGAAGAAGTGATGACTTTTGAGGCACGACTAGTGGCAAAAGGTTATACTCAAAGACCTAGTATCAATTTCAAGGAAACCTTTTCACCAATTGCTATGCCTAAGTCCATTTAGATTTTACTTCCCATAACTGCATATTATGACTATAAGGCCTAGCAAATGAATGTGAAAGCAGTTTTTCACAATGGAGATATTGAAGAATGGATTCATATGTAGCAACCATAAGTTTTACATCCAAGGGGAGTGAGCAAAAGGTTTGTAGACTCCAAAGGTCTATTTATGGACCTAAATAGGCATCCCAAACTCCGAACTATGTGTGTCAAATTGTTTGGCTTTGTCAAAAATGTGTATGAACTATGTGTGTGCAAGAGGCTAATGGAAGTAGTATATAGTTTATTATGCTTTATGTTGATGACATATTTCTCATAAGGAATGAGGTAGGAATATTAGAGTGCGCTAAAGCATGGTTATCTACTCAATTTTCCATGAAGGATTTGGGAGAAGCATCTTATGTATTAGAAATACATATCCATAGAGATAGATCAAAGAGGAAGCTAGGGCTTTCAAAAATCCTGTACATTGAAAAAATACTAAAGAGGTTTAGTATGTAAGAATCTAAGGGAGGATTCTTTCCCATGAGACATGACATTCATCTCTCAAAATCTATGGCCCCCAAGACTGGGGAAGAGAAACAAAGAATATCTCACATACTTTATGCCTCTGCTGTTGGAAGCATAATGCATACAGTTGAATGTACTAGATTAGATGTGGCATACTCACTAAACATTACGAGTAGGTTCCAATCCAATCTTAGTGAGAGTCACTGGCTAGCTATAAAAATAATTCTTAAGTACTTGAGAAGGACTAAGGACTTGTTTTTGGTATACGGCAATGGAGAATTGAAACTCGAGGTGTTTTTGGATTCAAGTTTCTAAAAATTAGTTAAAAAATTCTTGCTTTTTTAAAAAGTGCTTGTAAGTTTCTAAAATTTTATTTTAAAATCTTTATAAGCTCTTTTCTTAAAAAGATTATGAAAAATGTTTTGACATCTTATAAACTATCAAACTTCTTATGAAATATTTTGAGAAGATTATAAATTCACCCAAACAACTTTTAAATGTTTTAGAACATCTAACTATACTCTATACACATAATATAAGATGAATATATCATTTTATAATTTTATTTTGTAGATTTTGTACAATTATTTATTTAGAAAACTAATAAAATTTATATAAATCTAAAACTTAAAGTCTAAATCCTAAAATCTCACAACTTTATAAATTTCAAACCCCAAAATATTAATCATACAGAATATTTTTATTGATTAACATTATTATATCTACATATCTAAAACTAAATGTCAATATTCAACAATTATCAAAAAATTTAATTTTTTAAATTATATTAAAATATAATGTGTAAAAATATTAAGTATCAAGATATGAGTAAGAGTCATATATAATATGAGTAAGAGTCATATATAATATGAGTAAGAGTTATATATAAAATTTAAATTTTAAAATTTTAAAATTAAAAAAAGTAATTATTATATTTAAATAAAAATGATCAAAATAAAATGTAAAATAATAAAAGATGTAAAAGAAAAAAGTAACCAAATTACTATCTCTCTTTTCTTTCCTTTCATTTTTTTCCTTCCTTCTTTTAAATTTTTTTATTTAATTTTTCTCTTACTATAATGTTCTCACCAACAAAAGTGCCAGTGAGATGCTCATTGTGGAGGCCTCTATGACTCCAAAATTAGGAGCCAGTAGCAGCTAACCCCATAACTCACGAGGCCAGTATATCTATTGGCCTCCATGTTGTTGATGAGCTAGTCTAACTGTTGCTAGGTCTCGAGCTAGCCTCTCTATTGCCTGCAATAGGGAGTGGCTGGCCTCTCTCTATTAGCATATTGATACTTGTCAGCCATACTCACAACATCTATTGGCCTAGGACTTGGAGAGGCTGGGAGTTAAGATCTACTAGTGGCTTCAAGGTTTCATCTAGTTTAGTTGACTGGCTGGGAAGGGAGATGCTTGAAATGAGATTAAGGGGCAAACTGGATCCTAATGATGATAGGGTAAATTTGGAGTATTTTAACTACTCTTATATCGATCTGTTTATGCTAGTGGGTTAATAGAAAGACTATCTTTGAAACTAATTTGAGATTTTAAACTTGTAGTTGTTTGATTAGGATCAATTGTTTGGAGTCTAGTTTTTGATAATTTTACAATAGAGATTTCCTTTGTTATACAAGATAATGAACTTGATATAATTGATGGTGTGGGTGCTGAAATAGGGCATGTCATAAGGACCATCTTATGTGGTCGAAATGGTCAGTCCAAATAGGTTGATGGAGATTACTTCTAGAAGTATATCTTCACTTGGTGAGGATGATTCTTGATAATAATTTCTGCTCTATTTGGGGTTAACAAGTGGTCAATCACTTAGCAAAACATCTTATCAGGACCGGGTCATTTGGAGTAGTCTTTTAGGTAAGCTATGTGATAATATTTTTGAGTTTTCCATGTGCACCATGCACGTCAAGATTATTAATTTAGTTTACATTGCTATTGTCCCTTTTGTTATGATTCAAACATTTTTAACACAAAAAATGTAGAGAGAGACTAGAGAAATAGTTATTGTAAATAAATTCCCAGCAGGATATACCAACATGCAAATTAATATGCAAATTAGATTATCAGGAGTTAGAACAAAAAATCACAATTGAGTCAATACGTGCATTTTTATCAATATGAGATTCAAATCAAGCATGCGATATCAAATTTAACATGCGTCATCAGAATTAAACATATAGCATGCGTGTTCAGAAATATATGTCAAATTCAAGGCAAATCAAAATTTTAGCAATTATATAATCCGATATGAGTTTAGGAAAAGCCAAAATTCATATATCAACCAAGGCAATAAATAATAAAACATGCTGTCAATTTTATCTAATGTAAATACCAAAATTTAAAAGTAAACTTATCTTAAGGATTCTGTATCATAACAAAATCAATCAAACAATCAAATCACCGAGAAATTCTATTTTCCTTGAAGAAATGAGCATCTTGACTCACCAGTGCAACGGGTATAGCGCAGCTCATTTTAGGAAGAGATGGTCTAGAACGATTAGTTGCACTCCATCTCATTCACTTCGAACAATACTCAGTCGCCAAATAAGAATGAGATAGGCGTATATATCTAAATTCGAAATAGGGAATATTTTTGAGAAAAGAAGGGAATGATTCTTGAGAGAGAGCAAAAAAATGGGCAGAAGTAGGATGCTTAGGTGTGTTAAGAGGCGAATGCTGTGTTTTTGAAGACTGCTAGAGGTAGTCTATTTATAGGCAGGATTAGGGTTAGAGTCCGCCAGTTAATAGCCTTGAACATGTCACCCAACCAATAATATTCTGCCACATCAACCACATATGTCTACCAGTATTATGCCACGTGTCCCACACATGTCACATGTCTATCAGTATGATGCTATATATCTCACGTCCTTATGCTAAATCCCACTTAATCTCTATCAATATGGCCAAATCTCATCTTAATCTTCAAAGATTTGATTTAGTCTAATCGGATTAGATTAATCCAACAGGTTTTAATCGAGTTAGCCTTATCGGATTATCTTTATCCAATTCAAGTTCAGTTCAAAAATTCAGATTGAATTTGTCCCAAAAAGATAAGACTAAGACTGAAATATTTTCCCTAACACCTTTGACCCAGAGCCGGAGTCGGGCTAAGCGGCGGTGGCAGCAGTGCACGTGTGGTCTACTTACATAACCCCTTGAAGAACACTTTATCAAGCATTCTTACTTAAGTTCAATATAAACTAGTTCACACTAGTTTATAAAACCAATGTGGGACAAGTGAAAGGTTGGAATAACCCTTCAACTCCTCCACTTAATTTTATAATGTCTAAGTAAGTCTCCACTTTCTCAAGCATTCTATGTGGGACAACTCAACAAGAATCACTTAACCAATTTTCGTCATCTATTGCATTACCACAATTAATCTTTGGATTCCAACCAAAATTGGCATCCATTCGAAGTTAATTAACAATTAATTATGCTAATTATGCCAACTACAACATTCCTCTACAAATCCATAGATAATAGCTATCCGATTTAATCATAGCTCACTTTCAGAAATGGTACCTTCCGGTTTGAACCACTCCCTAAGTTATCCAACTTCTGCCACCACCAAGACAAATGGATCTTAACCTTGAATTTTTTCCCGTGATTGTGATTGCATCCATCAATAACAATGAGCTAAAGGCTATGTAATGATCTTTAGGGTTGACATATTAAGGCCATGTGTCCCGATCCTGAGTCATGAATTTTTGTCAAGGAACAACCCAGTTCTTTTAGTCCTGGCCAAGGGGCTACATTTATTTAGTTGGGCGTCTCTTATGATGCATTGCTAGTATCTTGTCCAAATGATTGACCCTATTAAGAGTTAAAATCTTACTAAACTAGCAGTAATTAGCACCTACCAGGTATTCAGAGAAGAGACACCAGATATGAAGTATCAACTAATTTTAAGGGTGTAACTTGATAAACTCAACAGCTTGTTTATACCACATTAAACCTACCTTGTGGGATTGCCACTTCATAGGTTGGGTTGCTATTACAGGTATCTCATTGATGGGTTTACAGTCCCATCCCTAACTTGAATTTATGAACTAAGGACAAATTAAGTCCTTTAGTTAAAGGGTTAGCAATATTAGCTTTAGATCCAACAAAATCAATTACTATAACCCTTTCAGACACTAACTCCCTTATAAAGTTTAGTCTAACTTAGATGTGTCTTTTGGCCTTTTTATTGAACTTTGAACTGCTAATCTTTGCAATTGTGGTTTGGTCATCACAATGTACAACAATTCCCAAAAGAGGTTTGGTCACCACGTGTAATTGTACCATCAGCCCATATAGCCATTTTGTCTCTATCCCAGTAGTGTCCAAATCGCACAACTTAGCCTCAAAAGTGGACCGTGTTACCAAAGCTTGTTTAGTAAACTTCCAAGAGATAGCGCCTCCACTTAAGGTAAATATATACCTTATACACCCATTACTTCCAGAGGTTTTAGCTATCTAGCTAGCATTACTATATCCTTCTAGCAATGCAGGAAATCTCTTGTAGTGCAAGGTTAGTGAAGTTGAGCCCTTTAGATATTGAAGTACCTTGTCCAAAGCCTCCCAATAGGTTTGATTGGGACAACTTGTATATCTAGCGAGTTTAGAGATCGCAAATGAGATATTTGGTCTCGACCCATTTGCAAGGTACTGCAAGCTACCAATTATTTGAGAATACCTCAATTGAGACACTGGTACACTAGTTTCATTCTTAAAGACAGCCATTAAAGGATCATATGGTGTTTTAGTGATTCTACATTGTTTATAGTCATATTTCTCAGTTATCTTCTCGACATAGTAAGATTGAGAAATTGCTATACCCTCAATTGAACGAGTCAACTTAAGTCCAAGAATCATATCTGCAACACCCATATCTTTCATTTCAAACTTCTTCTTTAAGAAACACTTAGTCTCATTGATAATCTTAGTGTTAAAACCTATTAAGAGAATGTCATCTATATACAGGCATAACACAATATAGTTATCACCTTTAACTTTGCAATAGATGCATTTGTCACTATTGTTAACTATGAAGCCGAATGACAATATAGTTTTTTCAACTTTTCATGCTATTGTTTAGGAGCTTGTTTCAACCATAAAGTGATTTAACAAGCTTGCAAACTTTTTGCTCATTTCCAGAAGCTACAAATCTCTCTGGCTAATCTATATAGATTTCATCCTCAAGATTACCATACAGAAAAGCTATTTTCACATCCATCTGGTGAATAGGATAATCATATATGAAAGCCAGTGCTATAAGCACTCGAATTGTAATCAAACGAGCTATTGGGGAATAGGTGTCAAAGTAATCTATTCCTTCTTTTTGCTTAAACCCTTTGGCAATTAGCCTAGCTTTAAACTTGTCAATAGTTCTGTTAGATTTTAGTTTCTTTTTGAAGATTCATTTGCTTCCTATAGTAGTACACCTTGGAGAGAGATCGACTAATTCCCATATCCCATTTGAGACAATAGAATCCATCTCACTCTTAATGGATTTCTTCCAATGCTTAGCTTCAAAGGAAGCCATGGTATCCTTGAAAGTAATCGGATCACCCTCAACATTGTAAGTAACAAAGTCACTTACAAAGTCCTTAGTGATTCTAGCCCTTCTACTCTATCTAGGTTCATCCAATTATTCTGGAATTGTGCTACTACTTGGACCGCCCCCCATATTTGCCATCGTTTCCAAATGATCTGGAATCAATGCAAACTCTAGGGTGGTTGAATCTAAAGAAACATTTGGAGATATCCTAATTTTCATGGGAAACACGTTCTCAAAGAACGTAGCATCACAAAATTCAACTATAGTGTTCATATCTATGCCTAGAATCTTTGATTTAATAACTAGAAATCTCATAGCATAAGATATTTCTACATAGCTTATAAAAACTGCATCAATAGTCATAGGACCTAGCTTCTTCCTCTTGTGTTCAGGGACTAATACTTTTGCAAGACAACCCCACACTCGGAAGTACTTTAGACTAGGTTTCCTGCCTTTCCAAAATTCAAATGAAGTACATTCTTTATGTTTCAAGGGAACTCTATTCAGAATACGGCAAGCCGTATTCAGAGCTTCCCCTCACATGTACTTAGGCAATCCAAAATTCAAAAGTAGATTGTTAATCATATCTATGAATGTTCTACTCTTTCATTTAGCTATCCTATTCGAAGCGGGAGAATAAAGGGCTATTTCTTCATGAACTATGCCAAAATTCTGGCAGTATTCATGAATTGGGTTGGACCCATATTCTTCGCCCCTATCTAACCTTAATCGTTTAAGTTTTTTATCAGTTTGTGTTTCAACTTCTTTTTTAAATGTAATAAACTTTTCTAGTGCTTCATCTTTATGTTTTAGTAAATAAACATAATAGTATCTACTACTATCATCTATAAAGATGATGAAGTATCTTTTATTGTCTTTTGTTAAGACTCTATTGAACTCACAAATATCTATGTGCACTAAGTCAAGAATTTTTGTTTGCCTTTCAACCAAATGGTAAGGCTTTCTCACTTGCTTAGCTTCAGCACAAATTTTACATTTATAACCTCATTCAATTTCATGTTTAGGAATTAAATTTATGTTCATCATACGTTTGACAGACCCAAAATTTAAGTGTCCTAAATGACTATGCCAAATAGAAGAATTCTCAATAACATTTACGATAGGAGAATTAGAAACATCAACTTTATTTGAACAAAGAATGTTCTCAACTCGCAATTAAAACAAACCATCAGAAAGATAGCCTTTACAAATAAAAGTTCCGTAATGTAAAATTACAACTTTATTTAATTTGTAGAAAATCTCAAAACCCTCCCTAACTATTACAGAACCACTTATTATATTTCTTTGAACTGTTGGGATATGATGCACCCTTTGTAGAGACAGTATGTGCCCCAAAGGAAATTTCAGGTCCACGCGTCCTATTCCAAACACTTTGGCTGCACTTGAGTTCTCCATCATCATAGTCCTTTCGCTGACAGGCTGGTAAGCCACAAATTGTGATTTATTTATTAGCACAAATATGTACATTAGCACTAGTGTCTATTAGCCAGTCATATGATTTGTAGATAAAGAATAATTCAAGTTTAAAAGAAACATACTCATCAATGGATGCATCAGGAACTCCATCTTTGCTGGTGTCTCTAACAATCATGTTAACAACTAGTTCAGCAAACTAGGCTTTAGCCTTGGTCTTCTTGGAGGGACACTCTTTAGCCCAATGCCCCTTTTGTCCACAATTCCCGTGCAGCTTATTAGCCTTCGGTTTCTTACTTATTTTGGTTTTTCCTTTATCAATGGTTTTAGAGTTTTAGTTCAAGTTGACTTTCTTCTTTCCCACTGTCACATTTGCCTTTGGAATATATTCAATAGGAACATTGTGTGATTGATTTCTATGTTCCTCTTCTATGCTTATGGTAATCATTAGATCATTTAAAGTTAATTTCTATTTTTGATGCTTTAGAGTCATGCCGAAGCCTTCCCTAGACTTGGGGAACTTATCGACAATTGACATCACCATAAATTTCTCAGGGAGTTTCATCTCAACATTAGCTAGGGAATGCTCTAGATTGATTAATTCATGTGTCTGTTCAAATACAGACTTGCCCTCAACCATTTGATACTTCAGGAATTTGGAAACCAAATACTTTGTGAGCCCTTGCTCTTCAGTATTGCATTTTCTATCTAATTCATCCTATAAAGACTTAGCCGAATAGGAATCAGAACAGTACACATCAAAGAGTGTATCAGACAAAGCTGACAGAATCACCCCACAAACAATCTGATCCTTCATTTTCCAATCGGCTATTTCCTTAATTTTGGGATCAATTTCAGTTGGTTCTGGCATGGTCAACTGATTCAATGAAAGAAGACCTTTCATTGTTAGCCAGATTTTCATGTGCTATTGCCAACACTTAAAAAACTGACCTAAGAACTTTTTCAGAAGGCCAGAAAAGTTAAATTTTGGTGACACAACTTCACCAATAGCACTAGAACTTGCATCCATGATTGATTACAAAATAAATCCTAAAGAAAAATATCTAGGCTGAATTCCTAAATAGGATATCTACTCAAACATATCGGCAAGATTCCTGGACAGGATATCTAATCAGAATTTTAGCAGATAAAAACACACGAAAAAATATCATTTCTTTAAGATTGTTGTAAATAAATTTGCAGCATGATGTACCAACATGCAAATAAATATGCAAATCAAATAATCAGGAATTAGAACAGATAATCACAATTGAGTCAGTACGTGCATTTTCATAAATATGAGATTCAAATCGAGCATGTGATATCAGATTTAACATGCATCGTCAGAATTAAACATATAGCATACGTGTTTAGAAATATATGTCAAATTCAAGAAAAATCAAAATTTTAGCAATTATGTAATTAGATATGACTCTAGGAAAACCAAAAATTCATATATCAATTGAGGCAATAAAACAATAAAACATGCTGTCAGTTTTATCTAATGTAAATACCAAAATTTAAAAGTAAACTTATCTTAAGGATTCTATAACATAACATAATCAATTGAACAACCAAATCACAAAAAAATTCTATTTGCCATGAAGAAACGAGTGCCCTGACTCACTAGTGCAATAGGTACAGCACAGCTTCTTCTAGGATGAGATGGTCCAGAACGATTAGGTGCACTCCGTTTTGTTTCCTTCAAATAGTACTCAGTCGTCAAATAAGAATGAGATAGGCATATATATCTAAATTTGGAACAAGGAATATTTTTGAGAAGAGAAGGGAAAGATTCTTGAGAGAGAGCAAAAAAGTGGGTAGAAGTTGGATGCTTAGGCTTGTTGAGAGGCGAATGCTGTGTTTTTGAAGACTACTAGAGGTAGTCTATTTATAGGCAGGATTAAGGTTAAAGTCCGCCAGTTAATGACCTCTAACACATCACCCAGCCAATAATATTCTACCACGTTAGCCATACACATCCACCAGTATCACACCACATGTCCTACACACGTCACATGTCCATCAGTATGACGCTATATATCTCACGTTCTTCTTCCAAATCCCACTTAATCTCTATCAATCTAGCTAAATCTCATCTTAATCTTCAAAGATTTGATTTAGTTTGATCGAATTAAATTAATCCAATAGGTTTTGATCGAGTTAGCTCTATCGAATTATCTTTATCTAATCCAAGTTAAGTTCAAAAATTCAGATTGAATTTATCCTAAAATGATAAGACTGAGACAGAGACATTTGCCCTAATGCCTATGCCCCCGCCCGAAGCCGGGCCAGGTGGCAGTGGTGGCGCACGTGTGGTCCACTCATATGAACCCCTTAAAGAACACTTTATCAAACATTCTTACTTGAGTTCAATATACATTAGTTCACACTAGTTTATAAAACCAATGTGGGATAGGTGAAAGGTTGGAATAACCCTTCAACTCCTTTACTTGATTTTATAATGTTCAAGTAAGTCTCTACTTTCTCGAGCATTCCATGTGGGACAACTTAACAAGAATCACTTAATTAATATCCTTTCTCTATTGCAACACCTCAATTAATCTTTGTATTCCAACCAAAATTGGCATCCATCCAAAGTTAATTACTAATTAATTATGCTAATTATGCCAATTACAATAATAGTTGCTCTCAGAAAGGTCCTTCAGGACAAACACTTACAAGAATAGGGAGTTGTAGATTATGTAAATGTTGGACAATCCCAATATTGTGGCTCTAACGCATTCATTTTTTGCAAAAACTGAAAAGGAAGAGCTATACCTAAATCTTGTTATGGAATTTGTCCCTAAAACTCTTAATAGTATTGCATGATAGTATAGCAAGATAAACCAATGCATGCCATTGATATACATCAAATTGTATTCCTATTAGGCATGTTAATATTTGCGTATATGTGTGCACACGCCTATGTGTGTGTTTTTAATAAAATCTTATAAGTAATTTTTGAATGTTATGCCTTGGAGATATCCACATGCCTTTCACCCCATGTTTGCATTTAATAGTTTTTTCCTTTTTTGGTACTTTGATTTTATTGATGTGTATCTAAATTTTATTAATGTTGGGGTAGTTGGCCCTATCTGTCTGCATTTGTGTGCCTATTTTTTCTAGACATCTCTTGTTTAACCTATGAAAATATGTGATTGAGAGAACTCAATGGTCAACATTGATAACTGAGAGATTATTTCATCAATTCACTTCAGTTGCTGACATAATCAATGAAAGAGGTGTAATGCTAAGGATCCAATTTAAAATATTTGAAAATTGAAATCTAACTTAAATTACACCATTCCATAGATCTAAATCATGCCTATATAATGGATTAAGGTTAGATTGTTACCTCTTAAGCAAAATCCAACCAAAACTTGAAGTTGCGCTTCCTTACCCAAAAGCAGACTGCTTCCAGTGTAGCAAGGTGTGATCAACTTTTGATTGGGTAAATCACCTCAGATTTAAGCTGAATCTGGACCATAATTTTTCCAACTCAGTGAAGAATGTCCATTAAAAAAATTCAGCTCCAAAATCCTTTGGAAAGACCCCAAATAGACTCCAAAAAGTCATTGCTGGAATAGATGATCACCAAAACAAGCAATCTGAAATTCATCTTGCCTCTAATGCCAAAGTCCACACAATAATGGACAATCTTTTTCTCTTCAATTTAGCTGCAAAAATCAAGGAGAAAGAGAGCTGGTGGGAGGCCAAAATGAGAGAGAGGTAAATAAGAAAGTGAAGCCTCAACTCATGTGAGAATCACTTTTGAAAGGAAATTTTGGATCTAATTTTTAGATGCACAAAATGTGTGAATGATCTTAGCTTGGCGACCCCCTCTCTTTCTCTCTATATATATAGAGGGAGAATGATGTGAAGCCAAGGTAACATCACACCTTCCTCAAGGTGGGTAGCGCCACCTACATGCTAACTAGTAGGTATCTTGCAAATTGCATGTTAATTTGTGTGTGAATTTCATTTGGAATCTACATTTCATCTTATGAAATGCCCACCAAACAAATTCTAAGTCCATTTCAAATGAATATTTCATTGGAATTCTCCTTCCCAATTCATTTCTTCATTTTAATTAAATTAAACACTTTAATTTAATTAAACTTTGACTTCATCTTTAAGTCAACTAACTTAGTTCTTTAAGCTAGTTTTTGTTAACTTAACCAATTAATAAATATGGCATCAAATTAAATTAACATTTAATTTAATTGATTTTAATTTAACTCCTTAAATTAATTAGATCAATTTAATAATTAAATTGATTAAGCGAAAATGACTAATACTTATGTCAACTGATTCCTATAATTTTTGGCCACCTTGAAATTTTTCTAACACTTAGAAAATTTCCCTCAAGATTTAGGATTGCCAGTTGAATTTTGTGTGTAATCCATTAGATTCTACCGCTCATTAGATATAGTCTCACAACTGTTGTGACTTTAGAATATCATATATTTACGTTAGTTTAAACTCATTTAAACTAACCAACTTAATTTAATTAATCTTTATTAATTGAATAGTACCCAATCTTTATGCTCGATGTCCAACCTCAACCTATGGAGCCTTACAATTGGCTAAACGATGCTTTTGGTGAACTATTCTAACTCTATTGTACCATTCAAATACACTCCTTCCATTTTCTATCTCCATGAAAGAGGCCTAGGGTAAGATATTTGTCGGCTTCTTAATTGCCTCCATACTATGCATCTATTCTTAATATTTGATTTCGATTTGTTACCTCATATTTGGAAAACTCTTTTCCAAATTGTCACATTGCCTTGGCCAAGGACTTCTTGGAATTGATCATCATAGAACACATAGAAAATGTACTTACCCTTCACAAAGATGAAGAGTCAAGTCCCATATTGGATCTCATAAACCTTTATATGTAGGTAGCTCATGCCCGATCACCACTAGAACACCCCCTAAATGGCCAAAAGTGAAGTCAAAGCATGATGACCTAAACATAAGGTTACAATAGATCCTCAGATTAAATGAGTAATTATATGCACTAGCATAAGTTGGAAAACTAGCCATTACCAACTTATTACTGTGGCTATTTAGTAGATTCTCTGGGTGAGTCTCTGGTGCATTGTTCTCTAACAAACACCCATTAGCATATACATCAGGGAACGAAGCAACATCCAACCTGTGGATTATGCATCGTTAGTGTAAGTTTATTCGAATCTTAGATTCCTTATCTCATAAAATTCTATGACTTTGGATATTTAATATCACGATTATATAAAACTTATTCCATGATCACCACTTAGTGCATGACCAAGTCCCATAGTCATGTGTGATCTAAGGGCTTCAACCATATGGCAGTGAAGAAATCTAAGCATAAGATGAGGATAGCCATTTATACGAAATATCATTCAATCAAAATTATATTACAAGTGAAATAGTTTACATGCTAATTTTATTGGCTTGTGGGGTACTATTCCAATAATCAATACAAAGGTGTTAAACTAGAGTCAATTGGCGCATGACACCCTTTATTCTCTTTATTGTTCTTCTACATATTTTGACAGCATAGACAACTTAAAAAATAATGGCATATTATTGTGTCATTCTCGCCATGGTTGGTTTGGTAAGCTATTCCAATTTTTATTAGGACCATCAGTGAGGCTGTTTCCATTTTCAATATGTTATGATTTCATTTTCGGTTACAGTTAATTAAATTCACAGAGGCTACTCTTCTTATTGTTGCAAAATAAATTTTTAATTAAATTTGACTGATCTTTCACATTAGGAAATGATTCTTGTTTTTTTTTATTTGTCATTGGAAGTAACAATACTCTCTAATCTGAAACCATCACATATTAATTTGGACCAATCTTGCAAATTTGAGAAGAGGCTCTTGCATATCTTAGAAGTAATATGATTACATATCAATAGATGCTGATGTGTTAATGTGGTGAAGCCCCTTGACAAGAAATTGTTGATAGTTAATCTTCTCGCGGTTGAAAGTTTTTATCTTCCTATTTGAAGCATACATATCTAACTAAATGACAAAAGGAAAGATTGCTAGATGCAAATCAATATCTTACAGTCTTTTGCAGGATATGCTATCGTATGCGTGCTTGCTAATTCTCTTCCAATAGGTTTTTGCTGTTTTAGTAGGATCTCTTTTGTCACGACTCTTTTTTATGTGTGCAGATATGTCGAGCACTTGATTACATTCACAATTGTATTGGCATTTGTCACCGCAAGCCTCCAAATTTACTTGTAAGTATTTTCTTTGTTAATAATGAGATTTTGTATTTTGAATGCATTTCAGTCGAATTACCTTAACTTGTAAACAAGTACTTGTCAATTGCCGTAATTAATTTGCCAAAAGTTGATTAAACATAATTAGTCTTCCTGCTCAACGAAACCGTGGATGGAAAAACATTAACTGGTCATGGAATAACTCTGTTGATTTAACTTAAAATAATTATTTCAGTTGCATTTCTGTGTACTGTGAGGCAACCGACAGTAGTCTCTTTCCATAGTTAGAGGACTCAAAGTAACAACAGCCATGGGCAATGTGATGAATGCTTGTGTGAGCTAGAATTCTAATTATTTTCTAATAATTCCAGGAAATAGTCAATAAAAATTTCATCTATAACTTGTTGATGCTAAACTTTGCCATATTATTGTGGGTTCTCTCACGAAACAATGTATCATATATCAAACCAATGCATAATTAAATAGATTCAGCGTGGTGGTTGTATTATAATTAACATTTTGGGGGATTTGGACTCATATGGAGGTTATGATTTTCATTTTCTGGTTATTTCCATGATATCTACCACAAACTAATTAGTGGATTTATTTGGGAATGGGAAATCTAAGAGATGAAATTTTTTTATGAAAAATCAAAAAGTTGGGTGAGTATTGCATGTAATCATTGATGCAAAAACAAACATGGCTTGTGAAAATGAAGATTGTAAATGATTATTGTTTAGGAATTGTATTTGGTTGATTGCAATGGAATTTTGTTTTCCAGGCCTATCTCCTAAGATGGAGAGTTTTCTGGCTGATTAGATATTGGCAATGTATGTAGTTCAATAATTGTGTATGATCTGATATAAATCTTTTAAAATGTTGAGTTCTTTATGTGTAACTGTGAGATGTGTTATTGTACCAACACGAGGGAAGAAAGAAGGTTGATTTACAATTGTGTTGAATTGTTAGGGGACTCAGGACTAAATTGATTGGTGATGTATTCTGATGCCTTTTTGTTTATTTTTATTTATGAAGCCGAAGTTGTATTGATTTACTTTCAGGTGAATCCACACGCATCAGTTGTAACTATGTGATTTTGGAAGTGCCAAAGTTTTGGTGAGTCTTTGTGAAACAAGGATAATTAGTGATACTTTGTCGTTGCTCATGCATTTGGTTCATTCCTCAAGTGAAAGGGGAATCGAACGTGTCCTACATCTATTCAAGATATTACCGTGCTCCTGAACTCAAATTTGGTGCCACTAAATATACAACTACAATTAATATACGGTCAATTGGTTGTGTAATGGCTAAATTACTTCTAGGTCAGGTTGTTTGATAATATGAAAATTTCTAACTTTTTCTTTCTGATATGTTTTGCCTTCACATGTTACTTTGATTTGTTTATGATCTTTTTATACAACTATTGTTTCTAGGAGAGAATGCAGCTGACTATGAGGGTGAGAGATGAAGCATTGAGACTAGACAAGGATATTAGGAGTGATGATGGAAAAACTAAATTCAACTGAATGTACTTCTTCCTTTCCCAAGGAAGAGGGTGATGCTAGGAAAGACAAATAACTCTCTTTAAATTAAACTTGGTATGCTGGGATATTAAGTCACCTGTCCTGAGATTCAACTCTTTGAGTTCATCAATTGTCACCTGTCCACCATCTTCAAGTTGTGGAGGAGCTTATAGGACTTCATCTTTAGGACTTTCTGAATCAAGCTCTTCATCAATAGCTATATGATTACATGCGTATAACTCTTCATTTTCTTCATCATATGACTGTTCGATCTCAACAACTCTTATTCTCTAAAATGTGATACTCCATTTTAATGCTCCATTTACTTTTGAAACTGGGACAGGCACCATTATCCATACTAGGTAGTTTGTAGATTGTATAAAACTACTGGCCACCAATCTATTAGATTCTTCAAGACACAAATCATGCAACATAAGATTTAGCTCCTCTTTAACACTTGTGTAATTAGAGTTGATGGTGATTTCCACTTCATCTTCATTTGTACCACTCTTTTTGCATAGATATTTTACAATGTGCAGATTTAATTTCATAGGTTTCTCTATATTGATGACTGAGATCGCAGATCTAGCTCTATTCGATTAGGATAAGTGAAGAATTTGACTCTCATTTTTTACTCCAACATATCAATTTTATCGTGAACATTTTTTTTCAGCATTATTTTTTAGTCTATTAAACATAGAACCTCTAAGACGTGGACCTTTATTAAATCGGCTTTGATCTTTAACACTAAGTCTTTTAAAGATAGAAGGACGAGTAATTGGAGCACTAAGATGATCAAATACAAAAACTCGATGATTATTTTATTTTTGCTCTTTTCGCTTGACATAATCTTCTATAGAAATATGCTGGACATCAACACATTTATCTTTCTTCTTCACATGTATCCTAATCGATTCTACAACTTTGAATCCCAAATGAATTTTCCTACTTGCTATTTGTAGTCTTTAGACTCTTCGTCATCTTGGTTGAGGGCATCTAGCCACATGTGAGACCTTTAATGCAAATGGCTGAGATTGATTGACATATCATCTTCTCCTTCATCGGTGTGTCACAAGAGTCCACTCACCGCCATCATCAGTTTCAATAGTAGAACTTATTTCCTGCTTACTTACTTCATCAATGAATTGAGTCTTCACTAGCACTAGATCTAAACTTCCAAACTGAAGCATTATTGATGCCCCCATAAGTGAAAATGAGAAAACACTATCTTTTCTTGCAACACATATGGTATCTGCTATAGTTATAACATTAGCAAGGTTTGATCCAACAACATCTTCCATATCAGCAATTATCTTTCCATCTCTTGTCAATGCTATTACCTTATCCTTGAAGATAAAACATTTCTCTATCGAATGATTGACAACTCAATGATACTTACAATATTTTGGATCACCTACCTTTGCAACTTCTTCAGGACGTTTTTATTCTGGTAGCTCAATCAACTTCCTTGTCAATAATTCATCAAAAATATGAGAAACATCAGAATCTAGAAATAGATACTCCTTCTCCTACATTTCTTTCAGTATTTTCTTACCTGTTGGTATACGTTGATCTTTAGTTTTCTTAGCAACCTTTTTATCCCTTTTAGGAATTTTTATAGAGGTTGTTCTAATCGCTATGGATTCTTTAGTAGCAGCTTTGCCATATTTTTCACTCTTTTTTGAATCTTTTCTTTCTTTCTTCTAGTCTTTCAATAAGAATTCCAACTATGCAATTAGCAATGCTAAGATTCATGTCATGGGCATGAATGGCTAATTCTTTAAAAGTGCAAGGCTTGATTTCTTGAAGGATGTAGAGAAGTCCCCAATGCATACCTTGAATACACATCTCTACTGTAAACACCTTTGAGAGTCTATCCTTGCAATTTAGACTTAATTTATGCCAATGATTGATGTAGTCTACCACTGGCTCATCCTTCTATTGTTTTGCATTGGTAAGTTCAATCATGCTCATAGTTTGACGCATACTATAAAAGAGATTCAAAAACTTTCTTTCCATTTAATCCCAACTATAAATAAATTTAGGCTCTAAGTTAATGTACCAGTTGAAGGCATTTCCTTTTAATGATCGTACAAATTATTTCAAAAGAAGATCACTGTACATCCTTGCATTGTTGCATATCTCTATGAAATGGGCCACATGCTTTTTTGGATTTCCCTTCCCATCAAACTACTAAAATTTTGGTGGTGATATCCTATCGGCATTCTCAGCAAGTCAATTCTCTTCGTATAAGGTTTTGAATACACAATAGAACTTTGAGAAGGCATGCTATACTGGGCCCTAATAGTATTAGTGATCATGTCCTGCAATTGTTGGATAGACAATGTAGTAATAGAAGTTGCAAAGTGGTTGATCTTTCAATCAACTTGTCGCTTGTAAGGCATCTCCTTAACTTGTTTATGCACCATTTTATGGCGAAGGGAAGATTGATAATTATAGCTAAATCCTCTAAGATGAAAATATTCCTACTTGTTCATGAGTTGTGCAATTTGTTGATCTTTTTCTTCCATAATGTTTTGGAGGTCAGCTATGGCTTGAGCCATTCGAGCAAGTTGTTCATCCATTGTTGCCACTCCAATCGCTGTAGCCGGCAATTTAGCAAAAGACAATACCTTAGGATTTGTTTCCCTTGGACTTCCAAAGTCAAAATCATCAAATGGAATGAAATCAATATTTTTGCCCCCAATCATGGATTGATTAATAGATTCAATAGCATCTTTCCTAGCCAAGGCAAGTTGGTTCCTCTAAGGTGCCATTGAGTGATTGCAAATTTCTTCAAAATTCGAATGGGAGAAAGAGATGAGGGGTAGATTTAAGTCCCACTGAGCATGCCAAAAATTTCTTCACACAAATTTTGTTGTCTACAAAATTAAATCACAAGACAAAGAAAAATAATGGACAAATTAAATTTATATTAAAGAATAATATGAGAATTACAATTGAACAGAAAAAAAATAAATTTCCTAACAAAACTAATCCCCTGATTCTTCTCCCAATATATTTGATCCAATGGCTTGAAGCTTGTTCTTGGATATATGGTGTAGTATCCTTTGACTTGGTAAAAGATACTACGAAATTTCTTTGAAACATGAACTTTAACTCTGGACAAAAGGACTGGATAACTTGATGCTTTGAAGAGGTATAGGACCTTCGCAATAGCAATACATCATCATAGCAAAAACTTGAAGACTTGAGTCTTTGACTTGGGAATATGTGAATATGAGAATATGAGAATATATAAGTATGTCCATGAGAGTCTTTAATCATCCCTTTATATAGGTGCTGAGTAGGAGACTCAGAAGTGACTTGAACACATTCGATAATTTTCTCTTTGATGCACATATTAAAAGATAATATCAAATATTTTGACTTCATTGGCTCACGTACATGGATGCGCCACGTGTCCCAACTTGATTAGCTTGAGATTGTTTAAGTCACTAAACTTGATTTAGTTGACATGATTCATCTTTATCTTGGCATTTGTCAGTATTTGATTTACATAAAATAAATGTTAGAAAATTAATTAAAATTAACTATTTATTATTTAGAATTTATTTTAATAAACTCTAATATATGCATAAAAAAATTTAAATTAATAACTAATATATTATTTCACATGTCATTTTTTAATTAGCCCAAATTTAGCCATTTACAAAATGCAATCATAATTAAAATACTTTGCCCTTGCAAATGAACCCACATTTTTGAAAAATTAATTAATAAATTCTAGAAAACAGTATATCTAATTAAAGTGAGGAAAAAAAAAAGACACATCATCAAATACTTAGCCAAAGCATGAATTTTTGCGTGGACATGAAGTTCAATGTTTATTGCTTGTTTCATCACTTGTGTTAGTTGTTTCATTATGATTATTACATTGTTGAAATTATATGTAATCTAGTTCGTAGAGATTACATCACAACGAGGGTGAGGATCCATTATTGGCCTAAAAAAGTGAGTGTCTTTACATTATTAATGTATTACTAGGTGCTTGGGGGATGTCAAGCAGTATGTAATTTTACCCCATCACAATAGATTGATCTAATAGTCAAGCTAAACACCGGTTGCCCCCACTATGACTACAGTTTGAAGCAATTGCAAAGAAAAAGTTCACAATTCACGACTAAGAGGGTGTCTAACTAAACTTATTTTAAACATCTTATAAGCTCCTATATTTTATAAAATATTTTGGGAGCTTATAAGATGTTAGATTTTATTTTTAAAATAAGTTGTTGAAGTGTTTGTATAAAATAAGATCTTGGAGCTTATAAGATGTTAATAATGGTAATTTTGTAATTAAAATTATTAAAAATGAAAGAATACGTTAAAATCTTAAAAATAAGTTAGAGTCTCTTTACTTTTTTGAAAAGAACTTATAAGCTCCTAATATCTTATTTTAGGATCTTATAAGCTCTTTTTTTAAAAAAAAAATTATCAAACACTTTTTGTTAACTTATAAGTTCTTAAACATCTTATAAGTTGTTTTGATAAGCTTATAAGCTCACCCAAACATCCTCTAAGTAGAGGAAGTACCACAAATTACTTTTATTTGACATAGCTTGGATGGGATAATTGAACAACTTGGTTATGGGATTGGAGAAATGATGGATTTGATGGCTTTTGGTTAGTGTTTCCATCATTCATACATAAATTTCTTCTCCATATTATGTTGCTTTAACCTATTATGCTGAAATCTAAGCCCCATACCTTGTTAAGGGAAACTTTATTATCATGCTTAATTGTAGGCAGAACCTGGAGATGCATCATAAAAAGGAAACCTTTGCCGCATTACAGAGAGCTAACTATTAATTAAGCCTTTACTACAACCACCAAGCAAATGGCAAGGTCATCGGTATAGGGCCTGTTTTCACACGATGCACAACTACAGTGTGAGGAGGTTTGCATTGGCAGGGTAGTGTAGTAGATTATGATCTTAGGGATGATTAGATCAACAACAACCATTCCGTACCCACATTTCTCAGGTGCCTTAAGCATCATATAGGATTTCTAGCTCATCATACACCTCTTCACATTGGAAGAAAGTGATCACAATATGGTGTCTACAATCCAATCTTTCATGTGCACAAATGAGGTCATCGGGTCATAGAGTGATTCGACTTCTAGTAGCTTAATAGAGATGTATGTGTAGAAGCTTATTGAGATTCCTAATATTCCTAGTAAGTTATTTTACATGGATCTCACCATGTTAAAGGATCCAACCCAGAATAGAATCATGTTATTGATGACATATAGAATGATATGGTTGACAACACTATGCATCCTTGTGTTAATAATACATAATTGAACCTTAATTATACATTTGGTGATTTTATTTACCTATATGAGGCATTTCCATGCTCATTTGTAAACATGTTGCGAACACCATGTCACAAGTCGTGATTGATAGATCTTGGTTGGCTAAGTGAGCTACTACATGGACATAAAAATAGGTTCTATGACTAATTACGGTTAAGTAAAGATATGTTTAGCATGTTATATTCAATAATTAGGGATAACAGCTTTACAGTGGAGCATCGACATATGAAGGTTTCCATTGAAGAGTCGATCGCGATGTTCCTACTAACATTGTGCAAATTTTGAGCATTTTCAACACTAGTGAGATAATCTCATGGCACCTTCAACAAGTATATGATAAGATTTATAAATTGACTCCTAAATACATACGTCCATCAAATTTTGCAAGATTAGCTTACTGCATATAGAGCAACCCCAATCTTTATCCATACTTCAAGGTATGGATGAGTACTTATGTTATTTCATGTATATGGTAGGGTCAATTGAAAGCAGGATAGACATTAGGATCTATAATCAAAATATTAAAACATAAAATAACTAGTGCCTACAAGTATCCGAGGCATGTAATCATGCTTTAGATTTAGATTTAGAGATAATATTACCTTGATGAGCAAATCCATGGAGAAACAAGTGACAATTCATCGGTTCCAGAATCTGTTTGCTTGCGGCTCAACAAAAAGATTGTGACGATATCCCCACCAAATAGCCTCCAAAAATTTTGAAGTAATTATTGGATATATCCAATACCTTGTAGAATCTTTAGTAAAAAATTTAGATTGATTGACCTTCTAGATCGTCCTAGATAAAATCACAAAGTCAGACCTCATGCAGAGAGTTCTCCAAAAATAGAGCAAGGCATACGTCTTGCCTCTATTGAAATAGTCCACACACCAATGAGACTTCCTAAATCTCTAGTCTTTTAGGTGGAATAATATCATATATCTGGTGATGATGGAGGCTGAATTTGGGGAAGAAAGATGAAAAAGGAAGCTTAGCCTTTAACACACGAAACGCTAGCTTGCAAATGTTTTAGAGGGAAATGAAAAATCTAATTCTTCACACCAAATGTGATATGCACAACCTCCTTTCTCTATTTCTATATAGAGAGGCTGATAATGTGTGATGCCAAGTTGGCATCACACAATGCGTGAGGTGCGATGGCCAAGTGGGGTTGCTTAGGTGGCAAAATTTGAATCCAAATCTAATTTGAATTTCATTTACATCTTAATTACATTTGGAATCTCATTTCAAATTAATTAAGATGCCATCTCAAATCTCATTTGAGTCTTCCATCCAAAATTCATTCTTCCTTAATTAATAAAATTAAACTCTTTAATTTAATTAATTTTCCTTTGACTTAACTCTTTAAGTCAAACTAGCTTAACTTCTTAAGTCAAATTCATTAACTTAACTCATTAAGTTAACTTGACCAATTGAAGGTCATGTTGGCAGCAAATAGTTAACTCCTTAATTATTGGTCTAATTTAACTCTTAAATTAGTTGATTAATTTACTACTTAAATCAATCAAGACAAAATTGACCCTCAAAGTTGGCCCTAAAAATCGATCCACTAGGAGACATCATTTTCTAACACCTTAGAACATTCTCTCCATTAATTAGGAAGCTAATGGGATTTTGTGTGTGACCCAATAGGTTCTACCATTTCATTGGACATAAGCTCACAACGCCTTGTGAATTTCAAATATCTTATATTCATTCTAATCTAAAACTCCTTTTAAACTAGTCAACTCAATTCAATTAATCTCATTAATTGAAGAGTACCCAATCACCATGGTTGATGTCCAGCCTCAAGCCCATGGAGCCCAACTAATTAGCTAAAATGAATTTTGGAGAACCATCAATGCTCTACGCATGCCATGCAAATACAGTTCTTCCATCTCTTATCTCCTAAAAGAGGTCTAAGGCAAGATATTTGTCGGTTCCCTAATAGCCTTGATACGATATCTCTATTCTCAATGTTTGATCCCTGCTATGGACCTCACCTTTGGAAAAATCCTTTTCCAAATTGTCACATCACCTTGTGCAAGGATTTCTGGGAATCGATCATCATAGAACACATAGGAAATGTACTTGTCTTTCACAATAGCAAGGAGTCGAATTCCATTTTTGATCTCGCAAACCTCCATACCAAGTAGCATATACCTAATCTCAACCCAAAAGACCCACTAGGTGGTTAAGGATGAGTTAAAATATGAAGACCGAACACAAGGTTACTATGGACCCTCAGGTCAAATAACTAATAATATGCACTAGCGTAAGTAGGAGAACTAGCCATTACCAACTTTCTACTTTGGCTATCTAGTGGATTCTTTGGTGGGTCTTCAATGCCTTATTCTCTAATGAATACCCACTAACATGCACTCGTATCTTATATAGTTGTTCATGGAATAGAGCAATCTCCAACCCTTAGATTTATCAATTGTTAGTGCAAGTCTATTTGGATCTTAGATACCCCATCTCATAAGATCCTATGACTAGAATGATTTAAGATCATGACTGTGTGAAACTTATTCCATGCTCACCAAACCAAGTCCCATAGTTATAGGTGATCTAGGGGCTTCATCTAAATGCTAGTGAAGTGAAACAAAGCATAAGATGAAGATGGTCATATAAAGAATACCATTCAATCAAGATTGTATAATTAGTTAAATAGTTTACAAAGCCAATCTCATTGGCTTGCAAGGCACTATTCCAAGAATCTCCTATTTGCCCTGTGGCCATGAGACCTATCTTCATAAGATGTCCTCCAAAGACTTTTAGCTTTTAGAGGTTAATACAGTAGTTTTGCTATATTTTCTTCTGAGGTAATTGTTATGCACTCAGTTGTCACCTCTATCAATTAATATCATATATCAAATGATAATGCATTTAATGTGCTTGGATCACTACTAAGATCTTGGCTCAAGTCCTCAATTATCTTCCAAAGACAATTGTAGGCAAATGCATGCTAGGCACTACATCAACCCTTAGATGAAGTTTTTATCCAAACACCTTTATTTATGGTTTCCAAAACCACAAAGTATTTCACCTTAGTAGTTATCTATGCCATGGTGTCTAGTAGGAACTCTTCCAACACAACATGTAGCCATTAAGGCAAAATATGTATCCAAAAGTAGATATTAGGCCATCTACATTGGATTGGAAACTAATATCCAAAAACTTTATGAGTTTTAATTTTCCATTGTTGTATACTAGAAACAAGTCCTTAGTTCTTCTCAAGTACTTAATGATCATTTTTATGGTCATCCAATGACTCTCATTGACGTTGGATGGGAACCTACTCGTAACATTTAGCAAGTGTGCCACATCTAGTCTTATACATTGAACCGCATATATTATGCTCCCTATTGCCAAGACATAGGGTATTTAGGACTTTCTTCATTTCTCTTCCTCAATATTGGGAGCCATAGACTTGGAGAGATTATAATCACATACCAAAAAGGAGGAATACCATTTTACATTCTTCCATACTAAACGTCATTAGTATTTTGCTCAATGTATCAGATTTGGGAAAGCCCCAGCACCCCCCCTTATCTATCTCTGTAGATACATATTTCTAATATGCAAGATACTTTTTCCAAGTCAATCATGGAGAATTGTGTAAATAATCATGCTTTAGTCTACTCTAACATTTCTATCTCATTCTCAATGAGAAAGATGTCATCGACATAAAGTACAATAAATTATATGTTACTCCCATTAGCCATTTTGTACACACAAGGTTCATACACCTTTTGGACAAAGCCAAAAAATTTGACTATCTTATCAAAAATGTATGTTCCAAATTTGGGATGCCAATTAGAGTACATAAATGGATCTTTGGAGTTTGTAAACATTTTTCTCACTTCGTTTGAATGTAAAACTTTGTGGTTTCTCCATATAAATTTTTTCTTCAATATCATCATTGAGGAAAATAGTTTTCACATCCACATGTCATATCTCATAGCCGTAATATATAGGTATGACAAGTAGAATCCGAACGGACTTAGGCATAGCAACTGATGAAAAGGTGTCCTCAAAATTGATACTGGATCTTTGTGTGTAACCTTTTTTCACTAGTCGTACCTTAAAAGTCACCATTTCTCCATCTAGCCTAAGCTTTCGCTTATAGATTCACTTGCAACCAATGGGAATTTTTTTTTTGGTGGATCTATCAAAGTCCATACTTTATTTGAGTACATAGAGTCCATTTCGGATCTCATGGGTTCAAGCCAATATCCCAAGTTAATGTCCAACATAGCTTCCTCATAAGTTTTCAAATCTCTATCTGATTGACTTATCTCATGAAGAAATCTAAACTGTTCGGGTTATTTTTTGATCCGGTCCGCCCTTCTCAGAGGTTATGTGTAAGGTTTTTTGTTATTTATTTATTTCTACTGCATATGGGATTTATGGGCCATCTTGAACTTCACCAAGTTCAATTATAACGTCTTTTCTATTCAATAGAAATTTCTTTTCCAAAAAGGTAGCATTTCTCAAAATAAACACATTATTTTTCTAACAGATCATAAAAGTAATAACCCATAGACTCTCTTAGGTATCCCATAAACTTGCCCAAGATAGATCTACTATCCAACTTATCTTCCACTATCTGTCTCACGTAGGTGGGAGATCCCTAAACCTTTAGATAATGGTATCAGGGTGCTTTACCATGCCATATCTCATATGATGTTTTTGGCGCCAACTTTGAAGGTACTACTCTTAGTAACTTCATTATCATCATAATGACATATCCTCAAAAAGATATAAACACATCAGAGAAGCTCATCAAGGAATGTACCTTGTACAACAAGGTATGGTATCTTCTCTCAGCTACTCTATTATGTTAAGGTGTGCCAGGTGGAGTCCGTTGAGAGAGAATCCATTCCTTCTTTAGATAATCCAAGAATATGGTACTTAAGTATTTTTTCTCTTGATCCAATTGAAGGGCTTTAATACTAAGTCCCTTTTTGCTTTTCTACTTCATTTCTATACTCTTTGAACTTTTTAAAGGCTGCAAACTTGTACTTCATAAGATACATTTATCTGCTATTACAATTGGTGAAAGCAATGAAGTAAGAATAACCTCCTCTCTCATTAACTCTTAGTGGTCCACAAACATCCATATAGATCAAATCCAAAGGATTTTTGGAGGACTATTTATCCTACAAAAGAAGCTTTGGTCATTTATCTTTTCAAACAAGATTCACAAGAAGAAAGGTTCTAAATGCCACTAACATTTAGTGCTCTTAGGGCTTTTAACTAGTTTATCCTAATTTTTGGAGATATGACCTAGTCTTGTATGCCACATCATGGCATTATCTTTGATATCTAATTTCTTACTTAGTTGAGAGTGCATTAGTGATGGTTGAGAATCTAATATGTACGATCCTTTGTTAATTGTACCATAAGATGCCTTCAATCTCCCATTTGATGTAAAAGGATCAAATCCCTCGCTATCTAAAAATAGGAATTGAAATAATGTTCTCAACAATATATGGTACTATATGACAAAGGTCTAATACAAGTATGGAGTTCTCTAAGTCTAACCTATTGTATGCCTTTAGCTTTAGACACAACACTTTCTCCTTAGCCAAGGTGGTAGATCATATCCACATCACTTAATTCTATTCTTCTTTCTATTCTTTTGCAACAACTTACAAAAAAATGAACCACATGTGATATCATATATCCATGAGGAAGAATTCATACTAAATGCACCTTAATAAAGTATATGCTCTTCTTAAGGGTTGCAAGGTATTCCTTGCAATGGTACTTCCAATGGCCTATTTTGCCCAAATAGAAACAAATAATATTGATTGTTTACTCTATAATCTTCTTGACTCCTCCAGATACCTTAGATAGTTGTTTTCCCTTCGAGGAAAAATATTTCTTTCTTGTACCTCCCTTTGTAGCACCCCTAGGGCCTATAGACTTGGAGGATGAAACAAATGTCAAAGGTTTTCCTTTATCATGGTAGTCTCCTTTTAGATCAACACTTTGACCAATAAAACTCGACGAGGACATGAGAATCAAATCCTGATGGAGATTATTGTCCATTAGTACGTCCAAGTCAAAAAGTATCTCCAAGCCTAATAATCTTTAGACCGTAGTCGATGACATAACTTCCCATTCATCCTAGCTTGAAAAGTCTCCTTTAACGGCATGAACTTTTCATACCTCTTTTTCTTTACAACTCTTTGTAAACTTTAACTGAGGTATAATTCATATCTCTTTAAGACTTTTAAATTTTGTACGTGCCAACATGAGATTAAGGGACAGGACAATCCTAAGCCCAATTCGTGAACTTTTCATGTGTCTCTAAATCTACATTAATCCTAAAGGAATTACGAGTACTATGATATAGGACCTATCTTTGCTTGTAGGAATCTAGAATGATTTTTGAGGTTAAGTCAATTGTGAAAGTTTGACCTGATTGGTTATTAGTTTCCAAAACATTGAGTGGAATTTTTAGCAATTTCTTCATTGAAGATTTTGAAATTTTACAATAGGAGATAAAAAAGAATAAGCTTGTGATTCAATTTGATATTAAAACATGTCATGGTCTTTCAAGCATGTTTTTCTCCCACTATTTTATCAAATCCTTCACGCCCACAAAGAGTTCAAAAAATCTCATTTCCTAGTGAGAATCAAGACCCCAATGACTTGCTAATAGACCCCCGTAACTGAGTGCCAACCATGAACAATCAAAGGATAAGCAACTTTTGCTAATCGCATCTCATACAACTCTTGGTATATTGTACCTCATTTTTCATAGAGACTCACGTGATCGTGCGCCATCTATACTGCGAAGTGTTAAGTCAAACCCACCAATCAAACTTTATCTCAAGACAGCCTTACGACATCCCCCGTGATCGAGTGCCAATGCGTGAGGGTTCCTAAGCTAAAGGTGCATCTCATGCTAAGTGTATACTCACAGCTTTTCTCCTAAGTGTGACCCCATGATCGAGTACCATCACACAAAATTAGTAGCATCATCATGGCATACACTATTAGTGAAAGGCTTGGATTAATTAAAAATCTTTTAACTTATATCCATTTTAACTTAATAATTAAAAATACTTAGACATTCTAAGTAGAGGATTTTTGCCTGCAAATATCTCATCATTTTATCTTTTTATTTAGGTTTTTAATATTCTAATAATGCATTTCATACATTAATAGGATATGAAAAGTGTAAATAAGTAAATAGCTTAGCATGCTCCTAGGATGGGACGACCATAAGCCTAACCAAGTGATGCACTTAAAGCTATGGGTGCACCACTTCGGTTGATTTTAAGTAGATTGAATTAAACTAAACTATTAAATGTGTGTATCCTAAACATTCATGGGTCTTCAAATGGCCTCAATGCCTCCATTGGACTCCTTGCTCTATGAACCATTTACATGAAATGAAAATCCTCACATCTAGTGGTCCTACTCTCATAATGTTTACAAGATAGAACAAGAGGTATGCAAGCCCCATTTAATACAACCTATTCCATCAACTTTGAAACAAATAAAATCAGTTTAAAAGGCTCACGATCATTTCCATTCATTCATCATTCATTCAACAATTAAATGAACAATAAATAAATCTAGAATTAACAATTAATTCCAATAATTAAATGCTTATCTAATGAAAAGCCCATCGTTAGTGGTTTTGATCATAAATTGGTTGGGTGGATTGAAAAGATAACTCTATCATGGTAGGATGAAATAAAAGCTTCATTAAGAAAAGGAAAAGTTTTTGATGATAAAGTACAAGTACACTGACTTAGTGGTCAAATAGCAAAGTTCACCCTTGATGAGCATAGTCAACTTTATAGAAGATCAAGTTTTGAACCACTATTGAGGTGTTTGACACCAAAATAAGCTTTAGAGATCATAAAGAAAGTTCATTAAGAAATCTATGGCAACCATTCAAGAAGATGATCTTTGGCCCACAAAATCATTAGACATGGGTATTTTTGGCCAACTTTGCTAAAGAATGCTATTGACTTTGGTAGAAAGTGTCCATCTTGTCAAGTCCATTCCAATATACTTCATGACTTGTGTCAACATTAGTGCCCATTCAGATCATATGGTCTTTTAACCAGTGGGAGATAGATATAGTCAGCTCCTTCCCAAAAATTGTAGGCCAAAGAGAGTTCATGGTTGTTGCTGTTGAATACTTCATGATGTTGGCCAAAGTAGAAGCGGTCTTGACGATAACCAATGTAACCATTAAAATTTATGTGGGAAAACATTATCTACCATTTTGATTTGCCCAAAGTAATAATATGTGACAATAGGATACAGTTTTAGAGCAAGAGCATGTGGAACTGGCATGAAAGCCTAGGGATTCGATAATACTTCACTTCAGTTAGGAATTATTAGGTCAATAGGTAAATGAAAGTTACTAATAGGATTATCCTAGACCACCTTAAAGCTTGAGTTGAAGGATCCAAAGAGAGTTGGGAAAACGACCTCCTTGGTTGCTTTTGGCATACAAAACCACTTTGGGCAAATCATGAATGAGTCTAAAAGAGATTTGACCTTGAAACAATCGACAAACTGCATTACCAGATTTCCAAAATAATACAAAGATACAAGTCAAAGATGGCTTTGCGATAAGAGAGTTTGACCAAGAAGTTTCAAAATAGGGGACTTTGTCCTTAAAAATGTCAAAGTCTCAAAGAATGTGGGTAAACTTGATCTGAAATAGAAGGGCTAGTACACGGTGATCAAAGTAGTAAAACACAACTCCTATCAACTAGTGGATATGAATGGCAATGAGCTCTCTCAACCATGGAACGTGGTGAATTTGAAAGAATTTTATATGTAAAGAGACTAAGGTCTTAACTCAACTATACTGAAATATGATTCTAGATCAATAAAAACTACTTATATTTCTATAACTATTCACCAACACTAGCTACTAAGGCTTTTAGCCCAAATTGATAAACAAGTTGATCATTCAAAGTTGACCCTATAGTCAACCCTCAATCCATTTCAGACCACAAACTATGGCTTCAAGCCCAAATTAATAAATGAGCTAATCGTTTAAAGTCAACCCCAAATCAATTTCAAACCGCAAACTAGGGCTTCTAACCTAATTTGATAAATTAGTTGACCATTTAGAGTCAACCTCGTGCTCAACCATGGCTCCTAGTCAAACTTGATAAAAGAATTAATTATTTAAAATTGGCTATGTCATGCAGTGCAACTTAAAATTGACTTCGCAGTCGACATGCAAGTCGCTCCACTGGTATACGAATTACAATGCTAGCATTGAGCTAGAACTTGAAATTAATTTAATAAAGTCAGTCCTTGATTGACCTTGGCGCTAAGGCTATTCATTTAATTGCAAAATGAATTACTCGAGTTAGCTATGTAGTCGACATTAAATGCTATTGAAAAACCTATTTTAAATGGGTTAAGTTAAAGTGAATATCATCTGATTGATTCAATCATTCTTTTATAAGTCGATCTCAAAATCAATCATTAACTTGGTTCCAAAAGAATTAGACACTACCTATTTCCCCTATTAATGGATCACATTATTTGTCAGTTACTTGATATTAGAAAACAAAATGATTATTTCATTGCCCATCAACATAATCAACCGATGAGAATCAAAGCAATAAGAAGAAAAGTAGCGATTCGACTACACACAAATAAGTGAAATTCCATTACTTGAGATGTTCAATTACAAGATTACAAATCATTCATAAATTTCATCAAATAAGCACCTCACAGGGCTAACAAACTTGAATTACATAAATTCACCAAGACAGCTATAGCTTTAGCATGATCCCACTTCCTCTCTTCCTGTCAAGCTTATTAGAGAAAGGCACGTGAACAATAGCAGTGGCACTTTTTGACCTCCTGCTCTGGCACAAGCACAAGTAATAGCTATACCATTACCCAAGTTGATAAGGGCTTGCCTTTTCTACTAAGAAAGCACACTTAGGAGGTGGAAAAAAAGTGGAGATGTCGACCTTGCCTTCACTAATGTTGAATGTAAAAGTTATTCACAAAGGCAAACTCCTCAGCCACTCTGACCACCCTTGGATACAAAGCAGTCAGAGCTCCGATCATAGCTATTGCTGTTGACTCAATCATGGGAACATTCTCTTTGATTGGTGAGAGGCCGAGATAGTCCTGAAGCTATTTCATTTGGAACAAATTAAGCTATGCCTTATCCTCAAAATAGATCGATAACCTAAGAATTCTAGTTGCTCTACGCCTTCTCAAAGGCTTCATCATCAATTAAGAAGATAACACAGACATCTTAAAACATCGAGCATAGTATGAATTGCTGCATACCTTCTTTTCAAATGAGCAATAGCATCATGAAGAATTTAGTTCAAGCATAATTCATGGCAATGTTATGCCTATGTGCTCAATAAGTATTATAATTAGCTAAAGTATCCACTCTAGCCTGCAACAACAGTTTGTTTGTCTTGCACTTCTTGGCCATAACCATTATAAGTTGTGTATCTTTCTGCTTGGGCTGCTTAGTTAAATCCTTATTCCTTGATTGTATTGAGTTGAGCTAAGTTTTAACCATCACTGCCTCACTTTGCTCCTTCTAGAGCTATTCTTGATCATCGAATCCATCTTCGACCTTTGATAAAAGTGGTACCCAAGCTAGTTCACCTATAATGATGACATATTATTCAAGAAATTTAAACCCTAACTTGTAAAGGAGTTGAAATTCGACTAGAAACTTAAACCATGTTGGAGTGAAAAGCAAGGGCCTCCAGTTGGGTGATCTTGAGCAATTTTTTCTAGTTGAGCATGAAGAGTCCAGCTAATATCACTTTTAGGAGTACGGCTCCAGTTGACCCCGTACTTATCATTAACATTGAATTTTAGACCCTAATTTTAGTCCCGAACCTCAATTTAGGAAAGTTTAGCAGAGGGAACAAATTATCATCTAGACAAAGCTTAGAGAGGCTAAACCTAATTAGGTAGGGAGAGGCACCAACTTTCTCTTTTCCCCTGTCAGCAGCGGTCCTCTTCTAGGTAGGCTTTGTTGCTTAGTATCTAGTCATTTTTGTCCAGCAAAAGGGCTGCTCATCCTTAAAAGTAGCTGCAGGGCTAGTTAACGAGCATGGCAGACAATGGTGCCTATGCTTGTGAGGGTAGCCGGGGTAGCACCCTCTTGATGCATGCCTACTTGGCAATGCTCTTGCACTCTTTATTGGTGAACTATTGCCTATTGATGTGTGTAGTTCATAATTTCAATCCAATCTAGAAAAAGGTATGAAAAGTGAACATATATTAGAATAGACAAGAAAGTTAAACACAAACAAAAATTTCAAGTAAACCAAGTCGACTGTGGTATCTACCTAGTCGAGCATCAACAGGTAGACCCAGCTGGGTAGATGATAAACCTGCCAACATCAAGTCATTTCCTCAATATACCCTAATACCTCCATTTACCCAAATTGAACTAGTTCACAAATAAAAGTATTAGGTCTAGTAGGCTTCTCATGCACAGGCATCTCAACATGGCCTCTTAGCTATGCTCTAGGTATATTAGACCAAACTCCCCCAACTACTCGAACAAAAAAAATAATATTTTTTCCACTCTAACCATGCGAAGATGAAGGAATCACCAAAAGCTTTGGATAAGGGTGAGCCGTGAGATAATAAAAGATCAACTCCTCAGTACTGCTAGACTTTAGGGACATCAAGAAGTGAAAGAGGTTGGGAAAGTTGACAAAATTAAGAGGCTCATCGTGTAAATTCATGAGAACAACAAAATCATATAAAGTCAAAAAGTAGTTAGGAAGAAATTGGGTAGTGCAAACTTGAAGACCATTTTAGAGGTTGACTATAGACTGTGCTAAATAATATTGGAGCCCACACTTAAGGGTGTCTTTGAACACAGTAATGCAACTAGTTGGAGGTTGATGAATTCTATCATCAAGATCAAAGATAATTAGGTTGAACCCCTGAGGAATATGATATGCCTTCCTAAGTAACATGAGATCTCTATTTATAATTTTAGACACAATCTTACTATAGTGGTCATGTGTAAACAACTAGGGGTGTTCATGGGTTGAGTTGGCTTGGGTTTAAGGAGAAAATGAATCCAAAACATTCATTTTTAATTAGTTTAGGTTTTATAATTTCTCATTCCAAAACCTGAACTAAACCAACTCGATCTAGATTAGATTAGTTTAGTTTGGGTAATTGGCCTGAAGGAAAAAAGAAGAAGAAGAAGGATAAGAAAGCACTAGTTGTAATTTTTTTAGTTCTTTAACTAGGAAATCATGACAATCAAATTATTTTCAAAATATTCATCAAAATTCAAAAGCACATAATATTACACCAAAGCACCAAAAGTCATAATTGTTATAAATTATCTCTTTCTTTACCACAAGCCATGATTGATAATATAAATTCCAAATCCAAATCTAAGTTAAACATTAAATATGAATATGAAAATAATTTGAAATCTAAGTAACAAAAGTCATAATTTTAAAAAAAATATTATTTATTTTAATTCAATGATCAGGTTGAGTGAATATGAAATTTGAGAACCAAACCAAATATAATTGGGTTTGATCATATTTTACCTAATCAAACCTAATTAGCCAATCCAAACCGAACTAGTTAGATAGGTTTAGTTTGAATCGTTGAGTTCATTAGATCAATTTGGTCTAATAAACACCCTTATAAACAACCGATCATGGGAGATGAGTGGGTGACTTGGCCTAGCTCCATCCCGAACATCGATGCAAGTATCATTAGAACTACTACAAGTTGAACTATCATCAAAAGAGCCACTAGACTTGCTAGTCGAGCCCTCGGCCCATATCTAATCGTGTCTTCTCGCTGTCATTAACCGTCACTAAGCACACTTAACATATTAGATATGTAGAACATGATCGAAGTAATGAAGCATTAAACTTACTCAAGATGGCAGAAGACTTATAATTAGTAGAATTAAAACAAAACTCAACTATTAGAAGAGTAGTAAATCTCAAAGTTTAACCTCTCAAGCCAACCGATTAATTTGATCGACTACTAGCTTATTATTACACATCCATTGATTACCTTTCCATACTATCCAAGGTAACAATCACATTAAATGCACTAAAACCTTGGTTGATGTTCAAATTTTAAACTTCACTAAAGTATTTAAAGCCAAGTCAAGCTAATCTCGATCTCCTCAAGCTAGATACTTCCTATTTCTTCTTATCGATACTCTCAATCAAGACCCAAGAATGGGGAAACTTATGATATGAGATAGCCTAATAGGCCCAGCCCATAACACTCGACTAGATAAAAGCTACGACATGGGAAAACCTAATTGGCTATCTAGCCTAGCTTATTGGTGATCGACCATGTGACCGATTGGACCCAACCTCACTAGGCCTTTACACCAGTATATGTATCAATTTCTTATCTAGTTGACTAGAGTATGGTCGATTAGATTGAGGATGTTTGTTCAGCACTTAATCAGAGGGATATTCAGATATAATAGAGTACCGACATGTCGATTGAAGCTTGTGCAAGTAACTCAAAGGCAAGTACCCACCTTAACACTAAGAGGTTGAAAGGACGTGTTCACTTCCTTGCAGCATTGAATGCTCTAGCAAGTGGCGTGCCTCTATATTAATGATATGTGCCACCACCAATACCACCTTTCTAGTAGTGCTAGAATAGTGTGGGCCTCTTATGTATTTTTGTGCCCTATGGAGCTAGAGGAAGTACCACTTGGAATACTACACAAAATGGAGAAGACCAAAGGGTCTTCAGGTAATGACAAAGGCCTCTATATATATATATATGCAAAGGCATCATAAACATATCAACCTCCCCAAAAAAGTAATAAATACCTTATTGCCACACTTATCTAGGTATGTTCATTATCTCTTAAAGCCCTCACTTATTTGCTTCATCTTTTAGTTGATTGTATACTGACTTGAACATTGAAGTACCTTAGCTGAGGGCACCTCAACTAACCTAACGTATGTTGTTGGTTGGAAAACTTGACCCAAAAATATCAAAAAACCTCTTCTCGACCTCTTAATTGGTCTATTGGATTAGATCATAGCCTAGAATGCCACTAAATTATCCATACCATGGTCTGGCAATCATTTGTTTTATTAGCTAATAATTACATTGTGTTCATATTTAAATTAGTTGAAACCCTTTTTATATTCTCATACTAACCTATCAATGATTAATATTAATTTTATATACAAGATAAAACTCCTTCAGTTGTTCGTGCTTAGAGAGAGAATTTTTGTGCAAGCCCAATATTCTCTCTCTTTCCCCCCTCCGGAATTTTTGGCTATTTCCCCCTTCACCATTTTTTTCCTTTTTTAAAATTATTTCCTCCATCTAGTCCCTCTTTATCCTCTCTTTAGCTTCATTGCCACCTCCCGAAAGCTGGCTAGAGCTCATCCTCTTATGTCGTCTACTTTATCACCTCCGCTAATTCTTTTTTCACCACCACATTCTCAACCCTACTCTTTCTTCTTTTCTTTCATCTATCCACTCATCTGAACCTTAATCCTTTTCACCTCGCTCACCTCAATCTCATTCTTTAGTTCTTAGACATGATAATTTCCTTCCCTTGAAACCCCCTCCCCTATTTTTTCTCCCCTACTCTATTCCCTATTCCCTTTCCAATGGTCATTCGCACTGTATTCTGCAATGTCATTTACAAAGAAAATTTTGAACCTTTATCTTCCTCATCTTCTTTTCCATCTTTCATTTTTTATCAAATATGGCCTAGACCTGGGAATATCTCTTTCTCCAATGGGAAAGCTGTGATTTATTTCTCTACTTCAGAAATTAGTAAATTCACAGAGTCTTTTTGATTTTCCATTATTGTAAAATTTTCAATTGGCCTTCCTAAACTCTAATCTATTGTGATGAAATTGGAGTCTCTAAAGTTGGTCGATGGATTTAGTATCAAATTTCTCAACCCAAAACATCTATTGTTGGTTTTGAGTAACAAAAAGGATTACTCCTCAATTAAATTGTGCAAAGAATGGGTTGTCAGTGGGCTTCTAAAATTCTATCCTTCATCTTCACATGTTCTTCTCATTGTTCTACAGCTAATAGTGAGAGGCAAGGTAAATTAGATTGCAATGCCTTTAGAGATCCAATTTCTGGCAAATTATTTTGAGCAATTTTTGGAGGACTTTCTAAATTCTGATTTGAGTGATTTTTGGACTGAAGATACCTTAAGGAGTGTGTGATCTTTTGGTGAAATGTTGATCAGCAATTGTTGCACCGGCTGTGTGATAGTTTCTAGATTAAAGAAGAGTTCTTTATCATCTCCTTAGATTTTAGCAAATCCAGGTAATTTTCTTCCTAAATCTGAATCATTAGCATGTTTATATCTTTGTTAGCTTTTGTAGCATAGTTAATTTCAGTTTTTGAAGTTTTGATAATTGGATCCTAGTGCTACACTAGTCTTTAAAAGAAATAAAGTTGAATGATTGTAACTATTCATAATGCTAAAATAATTATAAATGTGCGTCAAATATGCATAATAAATTAATAAAAGTCAAAAGAGCATTCCAAAGTAAAGCAAACATCATAATAAGGTAATATGATGATAGAGGTACCACATGAGCTTTAATTTATAAATTTACACAACATCCATACAATAGCAAGTGATAATTTTTTTCTAAACCAAAAGAAATATCAGAGAAGTCAATAATAACTCATAAAGTAGATAGCAATTTCCAAGAATAAGACAACAACACGAACAATAAAATGCAGAAACATCCACAAAATATGCATATGAACTATTCGATAAAGCTACACACATGTGATGCAGAAGGTGGAGATCTATTGGTGGATGTGCAGTTATGCGATGAGACATGGATGTGTAGTTATGCGATGAGGCATTAGATACAACCTTGCTGGTATAGAGCCTCTAGTGTAGCAGGACTAAGTTGTTGACAATGACATGTCCAAGTACGAGGTGTAGTAGACTAACCATGAAGTATTTAGGGGCACTAATATTTCTAAACATCTATCAATATGAAATTCCTATGATGATTCCTTGTAACTGGGATGTGTAAAAGCTACCTAATATAGTTTTTATCTATCTTTATGATTAGCAATATCATAATATCATCACCACATACACATGTTGGATATATTGGTACCACTATCCCATTTTACTTATAAACTTAAGTTTTGTTTTTTTAAATAAGTTAATGAAATGTTATGAAGGAAAAGAAATTTACGTCAAAGTTAGGGGCCAAGCTAATCGCCTATACATGGCAAACAAAAAATAAAGTATACCTCTAAATTTGGCTTGTGCCAAAACAAAATAATAACCAACTACTAGACAAAGCTATATAGTTTGTGTAACTTTACAAAATAGACAATTTCCAATGATGAATGCTATACACCTATGCACGAAAGACCAAAATCCACAATGAAGCTACCACATGAAGAAGTGACATAATCTATGTTGGTAGTCAGAACATAACAAACTTTACAAAAATTGATTAGATGAATTGTTCCCTTCAATAGCTGAAGAAAATAATTTCACAAGGAATGCTCAATGCGTCGAAAAATTAGAATGGCCCCCAAAAAAATGCAGCAACAATTCAGATTCATTTCTAAAGGAAAAATGTCAAGAACTAAAACTAAAACTAATGCCACCAACTGATCCTACTAATAATTCCAGCAAACACACAAACTATCCAGCAGTTTCACAAATATATCTTACAAAAACTTAATATTCAACTGCGCAATATTTGAGACTACCCACACTGTAAACCATAGAATTTCTAGAACCCAAAGATAGTTTCAAGCACACATCATAATTAACAGAAAAAAGCAACTGAAGCTTATGAATGCTCCATCTATCAACATAAAATAAACTAAAAACGTTAAGCAACGTATTTGTTCATTTGAACCTAATGTTTGGGATGCCAAGACCTTTAAGATTAATGATCGCCTGAAGCTTCCTAAGAAGTTGATGTCTATGAAGAATCATACTTTGATCAACCTTACAGGCCTATTTTGCAAGGTAATCTACTGCAATATTTCCTTTTCTATATATGTAATTGAAAGAGACATTAAGGAGTTGAATATACCTTTTAATTTTTATATTCAAATATGGCAGGTTCCAATGATACAATTTTTGATTTGTAATGAGCTATATTGCAACATGTGCATCCATTTGAACAATGATATTAGATAGTTGATACAGAGCGCAGATTTCTAAACCCCTTAAAATAGCGAATAACTTAACAACAATGTTAATGGCTTTGTCAATTTGATGTATAGAGTACTTTATTACCTTTGTTTCTAATGATGCTACCTGCTTCTACCCTTCCTGGATTATTTTGTACAGCACTATCCTTATTGAGCTTCAAAAACTAAGTGCCCCATGGAGTCTATTTCACAATCTTACATGAAAGAGGGTTCTACTAGGAGAAGAATATGCTGAACATGGTTGCAGTAGTGAAGTCCCATTTCCAATGGGCTGATTTGAAAAGACAAGCTTTGTGTATATTGGAAATATGTTGTTGGATCCACTAAATCACTTTTTCAGTTGTACTTTTGATTATTCTATGTTTAAGGTCATTCCTTGAGCACCATAAGAACCAAATAATTATTATTGGGAGAATGTTTATGATATGACTGTATGATCTTGCAAAGATTCTCAACTTTCAAGATTGAAAAAGCAAAGAAATATTAGTAGTGTTAGCTATAGTGAAGTGAAAGATATTAGCAAAGAAATTCCACACTTTTTGTACTACATTGCAAGTGATAATAAGGTGCACCATGCTCTCAAACTCATGGCAAGTTGGCACTTAGATACAAGAGTCGCACCTCCCTGTTGTAGTTTCTAATAAGATGGAATGAGATTATTTAGAAGTCTCCAAGCAGACATAAAAATAGTAGAGGTATTAATGTTATTCCAAATAGAAAAGGAAAAGTGGAAGGGGGAATTATTTTGTCTAAAAGAGAGCCATGTGCTTTTAGTCGAAAAGGTTCCAGATGTAGAAAGTTTCCAAAACATGGTATCTTTAGAGTCATGAAGGATTGGGATACAGTGAACTTGTTCAACATAGTCTGATGGAAGCATATCCTCTAATTTTTGTCTGCTCTACTCACTATTTTCCTAGAAGGATTTAATAATAATGAAATGTAATTTATTTAAGTTGAGAAGGGAGTTAAAAAAGGTTTCCCCAATCCAGAAGTCATGCCAAAAGAGAAGGTTACCCTCTCCAATGATCCAGAAGATGTATTTCTCTGTTTTAGAATAGATAGCACTGGGTTTTTTCCACATATATAAGAGTTTTGATAGGGCACTTTGATGACAAAGGGATAACAACCACATAATATCTCTTATGAATAAATCTCCACCATAATTTGAATGCAGAGGCTATCACAACGCCTGTTAAAATCTTAACATTGAGACCACCTTCCTTGAAAGGGAAACACATCCTACTGCAAGATCTCCAATGGATTTTCTTTCTGGCCAAAGTTGAGCCCAAAAACTATTTGTTGCAAATTCTCTTAGTTTTCAAAAGGATAGCTTTGGAGAGGTTCATGACTTGGAGGATATGGATAAGGATTGAAAGACGAGTGCTTTTTATAAGAGTGTGTCTACGCCTAATGGAAAGCTTACTATGTTCCCAACCCAAGAGTATTTTTTAGATTTTGGCAAAGATAAAGTGATACATTTGGCACCTTAATTACCTTTATGGAGAGGGGCTCCAAGGTAAATAAAGGGAATGTGACTTTTGGTGAATCTAATGACATCAGAAATGAAAGAGGTGATATGTGGAAGGCTATTGTAAGTGATGAAGGAGCTTTTGGAGAGATAGACTAGCTAACTAGAACGTTATTCATATTTAGAACAAAAGTGTTTGAAAAGGTACAAGTGTTGAACTTTAGCATTTAAAAACACCACAATATTATTAGCATAATAAGCAAGGTGGCTTAACCAAATGCTTTCTCTAGCCTTAGAAAACATATCTCGATTCCTTTGGAACAATACCTCTAAGCCTCTAGAAAATAATTTTGCAAAATTGATAAACAAGCTTAGGGAGATAGGATCTCCTTATCTCAAACCTCTAGTGGACTTGAAAAACCCAGAATTATTAGCATTAACCTAAATAGAAAACCAGCAATTATTGATTAGATTTATGATAAGTTCATCTAAACATTAGGGAAATTAAATTTGGTGAGAATAGCCCTAAGGACTCTCCAATCCACTCTATCATAAGCCTTTTCCATGTCAAGCTTAATTATGACATTTTCCTTGCTCTCACCTAGATGATGAACTATTTCTTAAGCTAACAAAATGTTGTCATTGATGAGCTTGCCTTTAACCAAACTACTTTGATTGGGGGAGATGATATAAGGGAGGATGGAAGCGAGTTTGGAGTTCGTGATTTTAGAGAGAGCTTTTGTCATAGTATTGCAGAGGCTAATGAGTCTGAAATGTTTCTAAACAAAGGGAGAAACAATTTTTGGGATGCGAGTGATAGTAGTAGCAAAGAAACCTTAAGGCAATAAAATCCCATGGAAGAAGTTAAAGATAACTTCTATGACATCCTGCTGAATAATATCCAAAAAGGATTGAAAGAACTTAGAATTGTAGCCATTAGGACCAATAGTACTTTCATAATCAATCCCAAAAATTGACTATTTTATCTCTTCTAGTGAAGGAATTTGGAAAAGAAAACTAGCATCACAATTTATCAACAATTAAGAAATACAATCCAAGTCAATGTCCAAAAATTCAATCTTAGTTTCTATCATGAGATGCTGAAAATAGGTGGCTACCAATTTCAAAATTTCTATAGGATTATAGAGCGTCTGACTGTGATCATTTATCTAAAAAATTTTGCTTTTAACCTATTTTTCTCAGCCGCACTTTGGAAAAGGGTGCTATTATGTTTTCCTGCTTCTCACGTTCCGTGATAGCTGGGAGATTAAGGAATATCCGAAAAGGTATTTCGAGAATTAGACTTTTTTGAATTATTTATAAGATGCTCTCCGATGCTTAAAGTCCTTCTCCATAGATGGGGATTGAACAAGCAAGGCATTAGCTTTTTTCAACTGAAGTAAGTTGTTAGGGGATGGTTCAAAATCATACTTAGCAACAGTTTGAGAAGCCACCTCCTTAGTTGCCTTGACTCTAGAAAAAACATTACCAAAAATATTTTTATTCCAAAGCTTCAACTCTCTCTTAAGGTTCAACAATTTAAGAAAAAACCTAAGCATGTCCCTTTTTCCTCAAGGATTGTTCTTAGCTATTTCTATCAACCTCTATGAGTCTGCGATGTTTGAGCCACATGTGTTGGAACCTAAAACTTGATGTGTTGCTGCTGAGGGTAATGTAATTATCCATGAGGCTAGCAAATAGAGTCCTTTCATGGCCCTAGTACTAAGTACGCTATGGTTCAAGGCTTTAGCAGATCTATTGATAGAGATTAATCATTTTTTCCTGAATATAAGTGATATTAGTCTTAGAAAAGGAGGTAAGAAGTTTGTGATGATCAAAATAAGCCCTAGTAATATGATGAACTCTGGTAGAGCAAAAAAACTCGATCTAAGTAGTAAAGTACAAAAACCTATCAAGTCTTTCCCAAACCGAATTATCAGTCCAAGTGTATAGGAAACCCTTAAAGCCCATATCTTCTAAACCGCAATCCATTATCATGTCATAGAAATCCTCCATAGCCATTTCATCTTGGGGAACTCCTCTTTTTTCCCCTTAACATTCATTAAAATGTTAAAGTTTCCTCTAACAAGGCACAGAAGATTAGTGTTGGAGACTCTACATAAATCACCCAGAGAGGTTGTCTAGCAAGTTTGAGGTATTTAGCATACATAAAGAATAAACCATATTCGAAGCCCAATTCTTGGAATACACCTAAACATGAAGCATATAATCTGTGTCTAAAAGGACATTAACTATAAGGGAATTATCATAAATACACCAATTTTTGTTACTAACATTAGCGAGACCTCTGTCCAAGCCCAATTTTCCTGGCATGAAATTTTTTGTCCAATCTTATTTTAGGATCAATTATGATAAGAATCTTTATTCTATGCTCCCTAACCACATCATGCGCAAAACATTGAAAGAAATTGTTCTCAATGCCTCTAATATTCCAGATGAGAAAATTGTTCATTTCACAAAAGGGGGGGATCTAACTCTTTCAAAATTTCTCAATGTGCCTTGGTCTTTTTCTAATTGGTTTGAGGAGAGCTTCTAAAGGATTTGGATCTAGTAATTCTTTGTTGGTTTTGGGCATCTACAAAGATACCTATAAAATGATTTTCGTTTGGTTTAGGAAGGTAAGAAGGGGGTTGGAGTAAAGGCAAGGCAAGTTTGATTTGAGTATGGTCCAAATTAGGATTCTGACTGGAAGAGGTAAAGGATTTGGTATTAAGTTTGCTAGTTTTGTTGTTGGTTGAGGAATTCAAGTTTATAGACTCTTTGTGGGATTGGTTGGTGATTTTGTGGGATGTGATTAGATTAGGAGAACATTTTTGTTCTCCAGGGGGTTAGGAAAAGTTGAGGTGAACACGATCAAAAGTAGTTTTAGGGGTTCTTTCCAAAATAGAAACTAAAAGAGGCAAATTTAATTCAATAGTAACAAAGGAGTTACTCAATTGATTTTGCTCAACAAAAATCAACCCAATTTCTTTTAAAACCATATGATTGTTAAAGATTTTAGTAGGGCTATGTTCAATGTGGTCCTTCAACATAGTTTCAGTATTAGTATGTTCAAAAATAGGGAGGTTGTCTTCAAATTCTAATTACCCTCCTTGGATGAAATTTCCAACAAAGATTCATCATCATTGTGATCAAAATTTTGTATTAAAAAAACCACATTTTGAGTTCTATCACAATCTTTGTCAACCTATATGAAATTAGAATTCTTAGAGCTATTGCCATCAGACACAAAGTTGATGAAGATAACATGATCTTTTTTAGCATCAACAGAAGCATAATTGACAATCGTCTTTAGCGTCAACAAAAGACCATCTTATCTTTGTCTAGCTTTGCCAGTCGCCAAAAAAATTTTCTTCGAGTTGGTCATGGTACATTACCACTTATGTAACAGACCTCCACATCATGTCCTAAATGACGATAGTGTGAGTAGTACTTCAGCAAGTTCTCGTAAATTAGTTATTGAAGAAGAAGAATTTGAATTTCATTTGGATTATGTATGTGTGTGCATTTGAATTTCATTAGGATCTTTCACTTCTTCTTATGAAATGTCATCCAAATAAGTTCTAATGCCACACTAAACGAACATTTCATTTGAATTTTTCCTCCAAAATTAATTCTCCATATTAATTGAACTAAACTCCTTAAATTTAATTAATCAAATTGTCTTAACTCTTTAATTCAATTAACTTTTCTCTTTAAGCTAACAATTGTTAACTTAACCCTTTAAGTTAACTTGACCAAGTGATAAATGTTTGGCACCAGTAATTAATTCCTTAATTATTAATCTTAATTTAACTCCTTATATTAATTTGATCAATTTAACAATTAAATTGATCAAGCTAAAATAAACACAACTTTTGTGTCAATTAGTCAACCTCCAAAATCGGCCACGTAGGAACTTTTCTAACTCTTAGAAAATTCCCCTTTATCACCTAGGATATGCAATTGTCTTTTGTGTGTGAGACCCATTAAGTTCTACCATTCATTGGATATGGGATCACAACTATTTGTGACCTTGGAATATCAAATATTCACTTTAGTTTATAATTCTTTAGACTAATTGACTCAATTTAATTGATCTCATTAATTGAAGAGTACACAATCTCCAATGTCAATGACAACCTCAAACCTATGGAGCCCAACTAATTAGCCAAAATGAATGCTTTTGGAAAACCATTTTGGCTCTACGTGTACCATGCAAATACGGTCCTTTTGTCTCTTATTTCCCAAAAGAAGTCTCGGGAAAGATATTTGCAAGCTTCCTAATAGCCTTGATACTATGTTTCTATTTCCAATGTTCAATTTTAGTTTATAACCTAATCTTTGGAAAACTCCTTTCCTAAATTATCATACTTCCTTATGTAAGGACTCCTTAGAATTGATCATTATAGAATACATAGGAGATGCAACCACTCTTCATAAAGACGAGGAATCAAATCCTATCTTGGATCTCACAAACCTCTATATTTAAGTAGCTCATGCCTGATCACCACTCAAATGGTCCGTTAGGTGATCAGGGAGGAGTTAAAGTATAAAGTCCTAAACACAAGGTTACCATAGATCCTCAGGTTAAAGGACTAATTATATACACTAGTGTAAGTTGGAAAACTTGCCACTACCGACTTACCACTAGGCTATCTAGTGAATTTTTCGAGTAGGTCTTTAATGTCTTGTTCTCTAACAAATACCCACAAACAAGCACTCATATGTCATATGGCCTTACTTATGGAATGGAGCAATATCTAACTCTTAGATTTATGCATCGTTAGTGGCAAGTTTATTCAGATCTTAGATGCCTTGTCTCATAAGATCCTATAACTTAAAAGATTTAAGAACACGACTGTGTAAGACTTATTCTATGACTGTGTAAAACTTATTCTATGATCACCACCTAGTGCGTAATCAAGTCTCGTTGTCTTGTATGATATAAGGGATTTATCCAAATGCTAAGGAACCAATAATAAACATAACATAAAGATGGCTATTTAAAGAATATTATTCAATTATGATTATCATGCAAGGAAATAGTTCACAAGGTCAATCTAATTAGCTTGTGAGGTACTATTCCAACAATCTCCCACTTGCCCTAAAGCCAATTCCCCATAGTCTTAAGGTCTATATTCTCAAGATGTGCTTCAAAGATCACTTGCTTATATGGGTTTAAATAGTAGTTTTGCTATATTTTCCACTGAGACAACATTATTCATTTAATTATTACCTCTATTGATTAATATCATATATCAAATGATAACACATTTACCGTATTTAGATCCCTAATGAGATCTTAGCTCAAGTCCTAAATTATCTTCTAAAGATAATGGTAGGCTTATGCATGCTAAGCATTACATCTAACTTTTGGATGAAGTTTTTATTCAAAGATGTTTCTTTGTGGTTTTCTACACTATTAAGTATTTCACCTTAGTGGTAATTTCAGTTATGGTACCTTGCTTGGAACTTTTCTAACTTACCATGCCGTCATTAAGGCAAAATTCAAATTCAAAAGTGGATTTTAGGCCATCTATATCAGATTGGAACTAGAATTTGAAAACCCATATACCAATAACAAATCCTTAGTCCTTCTGAAGTGCCTAAGGTTTATTTTAACAGCTATCTAGTGGTACTCATAGAGATCGGGTTGCAAATGACTCATAACATTTAGTGCATGTGTCAAATCTAGTCTTGTACATTGAACGACATATAGTATGCACAATATAAGGTATGTGAGACATTTTATGTCTTTTGTTGTTAGTTTTAGCGGCCAAAGATTGGGAGAGACAAATGCCGTGCTCCAATAGGATGAATTACCTCTTGAATTCTATCATATTAAACCTCTTCAGTATTTTGTCAATATATGATTTTTGGGAAAGTCCCAACATCCTTCCTGATCTATCTCTATAGATATGTATTCCCAATATATAGGTTGTTACTACTAAATCTTTCATGGAGAATTATGTAGATAACTATGCTTTAGTCTACTCTAATATCTCTCTCTCATTTTCAATTAGAAAAATGTCATCAACAAAAAGTACTATAAACTATATAATACTCTCACTAGCTTTTTGTACACATAAGGTTCATACACTTTGTTGACAAAGTCAAACGATTTGATTATCTTATCAAAAATGAATATTCCAAGTTCAGGACGCCAATTTAAGTCCATAAATAGATCTCTCGAGTTTGCAAACCTTTTGTTCACTCACGTTTGAAAAATATGGTATCTTAAGTTGATACGTAAAATAGATTTAAGCATTACAACTGATGCAAAGGTTTTCTCAAAATTTATATTGGGTCTTTAAGTATAACCTTTTTCCAATAGTCACGCCTTAAAGGTCTTTACCGCTCCATCAACTCTTAGATTTCAATTATAGATTCACTTGCAACCAATTGGAACTATTCCCTCCAATAGATCTACCAAAGTCCATACTTTGTTAAAGTATGTGGAGTCTATTTTGAATTTCATGGCATCAAGGTAATATATCGAGTCTATGTCCAACATAGCTTCCTCATAGGCCTTTGGATCATTATTCGATTTGCCCATCTCATGAAGAAATCCAAACCTTTTAGGTTACTTCTTGATTTGGTCTAACCTTCTCAGAGATTTTACAAAAGGCTTTTTGATATTTATTTATTTTTACTGCTTGTGGGATTTGATGATCATCTTAAACTTCACCAAGTTTAACAACAATGCCTTTTCTATCTTATAGAAATTTTCATTCAAAAAATATGGCATTCTTAAAAAAAAAACACCTTTTTCTTTGAGGGATCTTAAAACTAATAACATAAACACTCTCTTGGGTATCTCATAAACTAGCACAACGTGGATATACTATCCAACTTGTCACCCACTGTCCGTCTCATATAGACGGGAGACCCTCAAACCTTTAGATAATGATAAGAGGTTACTTTACCTTACCTCATCTCATGCGGTATCTTTGGCATCGACTTTGAAGATACTCTATTTAGTAACTTTGCTGTCATCTTTAAGATGTATCCACAAAAGGATATAGGCACATAAAAAATGCTCATCATGGAACGTACCATGTCCAACAAGGTACTATTTCTTCTCTCACCTACTCTATTGTTTTGGGGTGTGCTAGGCAGAGTCCATTAAGAGATAATCCTATTTTTTTTTAGATAATCTAATAATTTGGCACTTAAGTATTCTTTTCCTTGATCCAATTGAAGAGTTCTAATGCTAAGTGCCTTTTGCACTAATTCTTATTAGGCCACATACATCTATATAGATCAAATCTAAAGGATTAGTGGTCTGCTCTGATTGTCTCACAAAAGGAGCCTTGGTTATTTTTCCCTTTAAACAAGATTCATAGGTAGGAAGATCCTCATTGACATTAATATCTAGTGCTTTGAGAGTTTCTAACTTGATCATCCTATTTTTAGAGATATGTCCAAATCTTGTATGTCATAACATGGCATCTTCTTGGATATCTAATTTTCTTGCTTTGTTGAAAGTACATTAGTGATGGTTGATAATCCAATATGCACAATCCTAGTTAAATGTACCATGAGCAACCAAAAGACCTATTCTTCCATGCGTTCAATCTCCCATTTGATATAGAAGGATCAAATCCTTCTCTATTCAAATGGGAATTGAAATATCATTCTAAAAAATATATGGTGCATTATAATAAAGATTGAATACAATTATGGAGTTCCCTAAGTCTAACTTATTATACGCCTTCAGCTTAGGTTGCAACTCTTGTGCCTTTGCCAAGGCATTGGATCATATCCTATCACTTAGTTTTATTCTTCTTTTTATTCTTCACAACAACTTACAAAGAATAGAACCACATGCAATATCATATATCCATGAGTAAGAATTTGTCCTAAATGCACCTCAATAAAATACATACTCTTCTTAAGGGTTGCAGGGTGTTACTTGCAATACTATTTCCAAAGACCTATCCATTAATGTAGAAACAAATAATATTGACTGTATCATCTATAATCTTTTTGACTCCTTTGGATGCCTTTAATGGTTGTTTTCCCTCAGAGGAAGAACATTTCTTCCTTTTACTTCCTTTTCTAGCACCCCTAAGGCTCGTAAACTTGGAAGAGGAAACAAGTGTCAAAGGTTTGCCTTTACCATAGTTGTTTCCTTCTAGATTAACACTTTGATTAGTAAAACTCAGCATGGATATAAGGATCAAATCCTCTTAGAGATCATTATCTATCACTATGTCTAAGTTGAAAAGCTTCTCCAAGTTTAGTCATCTTTATCCCATAGTCAATGACCCGTGACTTCACATATATCCAAGCTTGAAAAATCTCCTTTGACAACATGAACTTCTTATACCTCATTTACCTTACAACTCTTGTAAACTTTGATCGAGGTATAATTCATGTGTCCTTGAGATTTTTAAAGTTGGCAGATGCCATCATGAGATTGAGGGATAGGATGATCCTAAACTTAATTCATGAACTTTTCACATGTCTGTTAATCTACTATAATCCCCATGGGATTAGGAGCACCTTGATATAGGCCATATATCCACTTCTTGGAATCTAGAACAATTTTGAGGTTAAATTAATTGTGGATGTTTGGCCCAATTGGTTTATTAGTTTCCAAAATACCGTTGAGTTGAATTTTAGCCATTCTTAAGATTTCACAAATCCTCAAAGGAAAAAAAGAGAATATAAGTGTGTGATTGAATCTTGACATTGAAAACATGTTCACAGTTTTTCAAACATATTTTTCTCTCACTATTTTATCAAATCTTTCAGCTCCGAGAAGAATTTAGAAAATTTCATATTCGAGTGAGAATCAAGATTCTAGGGACTTGCAAGTGGACCCACAACTCATGAGACATCCACAAACAATCTAAAGATAAGTAACAATTTCTAATTACATCTTATACAACTCTTAATATATTTTGCCTCACTTATCATGTAGACCTACGACTCGTGCAACACCTCCACTACTAGGTGTTAAGTCAAACCTACCAATCAAACTTTGATTTAAACAGCCCCATGACATCCCACGACACATGTGCCAACACACGAGGGTTCTCAAATCAAAGATGCATCATATGCTAAGTATATGGTCACAGCTTTCCACCATAAGTGTGAACCACGAATTGTGAGACATCACATAAATAATGGTAGCAATGTTATGCCACATACTATTGATAGAAGGCATAGATTAATTAAAACTCTTTTAATTTGTATCCATTTTATCTTAATATTTGAAGCACTTAAACATTCTAAGTAGAGGGATTTTCTTGCTTGCAAAGATCTTATCATTTTTATATTCATATTTAGGTTTTTTATATCCTAACCATGCATCTCATACATCAATACCATATGGAAAGCATATACAACTAAATATGCCTAGCATGCTCCTAAGGTGGGATAACCATGAGCCTAACCAAGTGATGCACTTGGAGCCATTGGTGCATCACTCAATTGATTTTAAGAGGGTTGGTTAAACTAGGCTATTACATGAGTGTATCCCCATTCATGTGTCTTCAAGCCTCCATTGGTCTTCTTTGCTCTTTGTAACTTTTACAAGAGAAAGAAATTCTCACTCTTAGTGATTTTACTCTCATAACTCTTTCAAGGTAAAAGAAAAAGGTATGCAAACCTCATTTAATACAATCCATTTTGACAACTCGAAACAAATAAAATCATTATTAAAGGCTCATGATCATCCTCATTCATTTATCATTCATTCAACACTTAAATGAACAATAAATAAATCAAGTTGACATTCATTTCCAACAATTAAATGTTTATCTAACAAATAATTAATTGGCCAAGCAAAAAGAAGCATAACCATTATGTATCTCATTTTTGCAACAATTGGAGATCAACTTTTACAAGATTTAAGAAGCAATCAAATATGTCAAACATAATTTTGAGAACTTGCACAACACTTGTGCATCTATATTACATGAAATAAAACACTTTTTATCTTTAAAGGAACATAAAATAACACTCAAAACTCATCAAAACTGAAATTGTGCACTGCTGCCCTAGCTCGGCCACATAGCTGTGCAGCAAATGTATCCCAAGCTCACTTGATACCCAGTTGATGCTTGGCCGGGCCAAGCAGTTTGGCCTATTTTGAGGTTTGGACCAACTCAAGTCAATTTTGGTTTAACTTTTGTGCACCAAAAATTTTAGAACACTTCCTAAACATTATAACACACATTATAGATGAAATTTCAATTCTAAAACATCTTTTAAAACTAAAATTTCAAGTGCTCAAACATGCTTCAAAAATTAAGTTTAAGTGAGAATCACATTTTTTCGAAAATCTCCATTAAATCTAATCTAATTGGATCCAAAAATGACTAAAACACATTAAGGCCAAATTTAACATGCTACATTAATATATAACATCAACTAATGCTAAGTCAACATTTAACAATAAAAGCTATGAATTAAAAGATACTAATCTTATAAATTAACACTTCAAACACATATTAGCAAGCTTTTAATTCATCAATCAAGAACCCACACATAATATCATCCAAACACTCCAATCTATCATATGAATTGAGAATTTGGTGATTTTGATCAATTCATCACATGAATCAATTTGTCAAAAATCCAAATCACAACATGAATTATGCTCCAATACCACTTGAAGGCTAGTGTAGCACTTGGATCCAATAATTAAAACTTCAAAAATTAAAATTAACTAGGCTACACAAGCTAACAAGGATCTACACATGCTAATGATTTAGATATAGGAAGAAAATTACCTAGATTTGCTAAAATCCAAGGAGATGATGAAGAACTTTTCTTTAATCCAGAAACTATCACACAACTAGCACAGCAGATTCTAATCAACATTTGACCAGGAAAACCAACTTTGAATTAAGTGAAACTTGCACCAAAATATCACTCACCCTTTGAGGTATCTTCATTCCAAAATCGCTCCAATCAGAATTTTGCAAGTTCTCCATAAATCACTCGAAACATATTACCATAAACTAGATCACCAAAAGGCCTAGCAATCCAATTGTCTTGCCTCTATTGATAAGATCTACACACCAATGCAGCACCAATTCCTCTCACTACCAATTGGAGAATAATGAGAATAACATGCAAGGATGAAGGCTAGAATTTTGGAGGTAAGAGAAAAGAAAGTAAAGCTTCAACTCATGATGCTACATTTGAAAATTAGAGGGAAATTTAGAGATAATCTGTTTCACATGAAATATGATGTCTTACATCATATATGGCAGCCCCTCTCTATATCTATATACAGATAGAGGATGGTATGATGCCAAGGTGGCATCACAGCTTCCTTAGGGAGGGGGACCGGTTACTTGTCTTGCAAGTTGGCAAGACATGTGAATTATATGTGTGCATTTGAATTTCATTTAGATCTTCATTTCATTTTATGAAATGTTATATAAATAAATTCTAATGCCACACCAAATAAATATTTCATTTGAATTTTCCCTCCAAAATTAATTCTCCGTATTAATTAAATTAAATTCCTTTAATTTAATTAATTAAATTGACTCAACTCTTTAAATCAATTAGCCTTACTATTTAAGCTAGTAGTTGTTAACTTAAGCCTTTAAGTTAACTTAACTAATTGATAAATATTTTGCACCAATTAATTAACTCCTTAATTATTGGTCATAATTTAACTCTTTAATTATTGATCTTATGTTAACTCTTTAAATTAATTAGATCAATTTAACAATTAAATTGATCAAGCCAAAATAAGCACAACTTTTGTGTTAATCAGTTAACCTCCAAATCTTTCAACTAGGAACTTTTTTAACTCTTAGAAAATTCCCTTTCATCACTTAGGATATGCAATTGGCTTTTGTGTATGACCTATTAGGTTCTACCATTCATTATACATAGCATCACAAGTACCTATGACTTTAGAATATCAAATATTCACTTTAATTTAAACTCCTTTAAACTAATCGGCTTAATTTAAATAATCTTATAAATTGAAGAGTACTCAATCTCCATGGTCGATGTCCTACCTCAAGCCCATGAGCCCAAGTAATTGGCCAAAATGAATGCTTCTGGAGAACCATTATAGCTCTACTCATACATGCAAATATGGTCCTTCCATCTTCTATCTCCCAATAAAGGCCTAAGGCAAGATATTTGTCGACTCCCTAATAGCATTGATACTATGCTTCTATTCTCAATGTTCGATTTTGATTTATGACCTCATATTTGAAAAACTCCTTTTTTAAATTATCATACTGCCTTGCGCAATAACTCCTTGGAATTGATCATTATAGAATAGAAAATGCACTAGTCTTTCATAAAGATGAGGAGTCAAATCCCATTTTAGATCTCACATACTTCTATGTCTAAGTAACTCATGCCCAATTACCGCCTGAACGGCCCATTAGGTGACCACAAAGGAGTTAAAGTATAAGAACTTAACCATAAGGTTACCGTGGATCCTTAGATCAAAGGACTAATTATATACACTAACGTAAGTTGCATAACTTGCAATTACTGACTTATCACTATAGCCATCTGGTGGATTCTTCGAGCGGGCTTTCAATACCTTATTCTCTAACAAGCACCCACTAACATGCACCCATATCTCATATGGCCTAGCTCATGAAATAGAGCGATATCCAACTCTTGAATTTATGCATTGCTAGTGCAAATCCATCCGAATCTTATATACTCTATCTCGTAAGATCCTGTGACTTGGAATATCTAAGATCACGACCATATAAGACTTATTCCATGATCATCACCTAGTGCATGACCAAGTCCTATAATCTTGTGTGATCTAAGGGCTTCATCCAAATGCCAGTGAAATAATAATAATCATAAGATAATGACGGTCATTTAAAGAATGTCATTCAATCAAGATTATATTGCAAGTAAACAATTTACAAGGCTAATCAAACTGGCTTGTGGGCACTATTCCTAACTTCTTTGTAAAATAAAATTTTGGGGATGTGTTGCACATATAATCAGATGATTGGTCACTACTTCCATGACGCCATTGGACTAATAACTAGAAGACAGGACCACTTTATTCAATGATGTTAGTAGTGACCATGAGAGATATTTTGATTTAATCAGCTATATTAGATTGGTACGCCAAACATGTCATGACATTTAGCTTGTTAATTTTGTAATGACATATCAGTGAAAAATTGCTAATATTCATTCATTGAATTTACTATACTACCAGGAGTACAAAACAACCTAACCACAAATGTTATGTATGTCAATTTGTTGTACTAGGCTCATATTAACCAAATAAGTTATTTATATTGTCTAGTTTTATGTAAATGTTGTGGTGCATGAGTAATTATTAAGATGCTAAAGTGGATAAAATTATGTATCTTTCAAGTTCATCACTGGAGACTATTCGACAATGATGTTTTCATGACTATAAGGAGCCATTATCTATGCTGTTAAGTTACGTATTTTGCTACAACTAAGTAATAGATCTTGATGATGATCTAGCATCTGGCAATGCCCTAGCTATACATGCCTCCTACTACTCTATAGCTATCACATGTCTCCCCACTGCAAGCACATATACCTTTACTGTAGTATGACATTTGTTAACATTTCTGGATCCTAGGACACCAGTGATGTGGTGTTATCATCTGTCTGTGAGCCTAAGGATGCTTGGGAGGCTGCACTCGTGATGGAGGCCACAAGCACACCTATAGGCCACTAAGCTCCTAATATTAGTGTATTTTATGCTTGGGGGCTGGCTTTGAGCTCATCACTTCTTCTGTTTTCATGTTTCTTTATTAACATCCTTTATCAGAATTATCTTTTTTTATATTTCCTATTGTATTTGGATGACTACTTCGTAGATGATTTTATTGGATCCATTGCTATGTATTTTCACCAAACATATTTTGTTTTTGTCATAATGCTTGTTCAAATTGTTCTGCAATGTTGTTTCCAATGCTATGTATGTCGTGGTAGCAGTATAATTCTACGTATGATCATGCTTCATAAATTATTAATATGATAAATTTTCACTTAATATATCATGAAGTCAAGTACACTTATGTTCATTTGTCAAAGGAGGTCAATTATTTCATAAATAAAGAAGGAGACCATGGTCAAAATATTTTTAATTATTTTCTAATTTATAAAACTTAAACCGTACATTTGATTTTAAATTATATGAAATTAAATAAACAAAATATTATTTAAATGTGTATATGAAAAGGTTTTATTTTTAATTTAAAAATGTATAATAAATATTTTATACTTTAAATTTTTTATAATAGAAAAATGTACTATTATAAACATATAAAAAAAGGGTTATAGTGTAATTTAGGGCTACAATGTCAATTTCATTTATTGATAATTAATAGACTAAAATTCATACAGATTTATGTTTTACAATTAAAAATTTGACGAACATGAATTTTTTAACATATTAAATATACAATTAGTACAAATTTAATATATATAAATATAATACAAATTTCATTTTTCCCTTTAAAATGGTGATAAAATAACTGCAAATTTCTATTTTTAATGTAAAAAAATCCACATAATTTATCAAATTTGTGTATCTTGATATGTAATCATGAAATTTTTAAATTTATTATGTGTAATAATTTATTTTGTTCTTCATAACATATTTTTTTACAAAATATTCTACCCAAAATACAACTCATTAATATAAAAAATATTCTTCTTCTCAAAAACATATCTCACAAACATTCCTCATCTTAAGATAAACAAACCAAAAAATTCTCAAAACCATCACAACTTCATATCACTTCATCTATCGCATCAACTCTCACCATTAAATTTTTTCTCATAATTAATCACATATCTAGTTCTCATTCACATTTCTATAAACACTCAATTTTTCACAGACAATCATATGCTCAATCTCATTCTAATTTATCAAAACACCTAATTTATCATAAACAATCATGTACTCAATTCTCATTCTCATTCTCATTTCTCTAAAATCCTAATTTCTCATTTTTTATCTTCGGAACATGAAAAATGGAAAACTTTTCACAAGCAATCAAAGCAATCACATTGCTATTTCATTGTGAATAGCAATGAAATAGGGAAAAAAAACAACATACAAGCTTTATTTATAATTTGAAAAATAATCTATTTGTTGTTATTCCGATGCTCAATGTAATGGATAGAATTCTATTGTTATTTTGTTGCCATTAAATAGGGAATAACAATAGAACAATTTGATGATTTTTTGTTTAATTTAAAGCTAATTTTTCACAGTTTTTTGGTAATTAAATTGTCATGAAATGAACTTCATTCCTATTCTTTAGCTAGGTAGTAAAAGAATAGCAATGGAGTTTTGTTTTTTATGTTGCACGGAAATGGAGCCGTAGTCCTTTTCAATATTCAACAAAGTTTTTTTTCTCTAAAATGTAGTTCAGATAGCTCTCAGCTCTTCAAAGGTTCTTTGAATTCACGAATTCATGTGAATGACTTTTTTGTGTTCAAATTCTCTTTTAAGCTTAGTGCTTATAGTCATTTCTGTTGGTGAGCATCAACCCATTAAAGTTTTGTTGCCTTTCTTGGTGGACTTATTTAATCAGGCTCTCCGGCCTTTTTTATTCATTTAATTTATTTGATACATTAAGTCTTTGTTGTGTTTTTTACATTTTTACTCTTTTGGAGTTAATTAATCATATCATGAAGTCCTCCTATTTTCAAGTTGAAAAAAAAATTTAGATGGAAAATATTGTAAAGTCAAATTTTAATTTTCATCTTACTTTAATTTAATAGAATAATTTCATTAGTAAATTAAGTTTCATTAATCACGTTAAGTGCGGAAAATGTGGCTCGATTCAAATTATGGTCCAAGTTAAGTTAATATTTGTAGAAGACCTAGGGGAGGAGTACCGTCACTAAGGAATTGTTGGCTGCCACTAGGATGGCATTTGAGATGATCGATAAGGTGAGTGCTTGGGTAGGTAGTTGTAGTAGGGTGCCTGTTGGGCTTGTAGGGATGCCCAAGTTGTGCCCTCTAGGGCACCCAAGCTAGGCATCCAGCATTCTGTTTTGACATCATAATATTTGTATATCCACTTAAAGGAATTTATGAGTGCCACATAATGACAAAAATATCATTATTTTGTAGAAGGATATATAAAAATTTTTTAAATAAAGATTCTTATCATGGAGGATGTTAAGACTTAGACAATTTCATTTAAATGTTTTCATGCTAGGAAATTCCTTTGAGATCATTAGTTGAGATTATGGTCTTATAATTCATTCTTTTCTTCCATAGAGAGCATTCCATTCATCATGTAATCGTATGAATCTCATTAAGCCTCAAGTCTCGAAAGGTATCTCTTGGCATCTGTAAAGAGTAGGTTTTCTCCAAAGAACTTATAGAGTAGTACTGACTTCATTTTTAAGTAATGAATGCCTAAATGTGAAGGGGATATAAATGCGAGGTCTGAGTACATCGTGATGAAGTTGAGTTTTGTGCAGCATTGTACAAGAGTCAGAATGGATAGACATCCCTTTTAAGGTGTGATCGTCTCCTAAAGTACCCGTCTATTGGGGTACTCTCGGTTTCACATTTTTTTTTATACAAGGCTAAGTGTTCAGTGAACATAAAGTGTGTGGACTTATATGGCGCAGTAAGGTCAAAGAATGTCTTTCTTAGCATTCCACATAAGACTTAGATCTTAGACTATTTTCAAAGCTTTTAAGGTTGCCTTCACGGTCATGATAAATTTTCAAGATAACTTATTGTCTCTTTCTCTAGATACCGGTAAGGTAAACTTCTTTACAACAAGCGGTCATGGTATGATGAAGTTCATTTACATTCACAAGAGTTTTTTAAGCTAAAGAGGTCTTATTTGGTGTTGCTATTTCTGTATCTTGCATTCACCCCAAAGGAGTTAGAACTATAGAACCATTAGGTCATTCTTATTGGCAAGTTAGAGTTTGTAGGCAATGTTGGGATTTAGTAATTCATCCTGTAGTGTCTAGCTTTTGCAAACCACTTAGGCTCTATTCTTTGTGTTTTTGGTTGTTTTCTAAAAAATATTTTTGAGAGAATGAGTTTTTAGGAGAATAATTGCATAATATGTCAAGCGTTTCTGTGTGTTCTGGGAAACCATGAAAAATGAATTGATAATGCGTTCTTTGTTCTTTTGTATTTTGGGGGAGACAAACTTTACTGTATATGTCAAATTAATTGATTTTTTATTTTATTTGTAGGATAAAAATGATTTCTTTATATAACATATATGTATTTTTATAGTTAGATGATATATATGTGTATATATGTGAATAATGATTGATATATGGTCATAATGAAATGATATGTAATTAATTTAATTGATGATTTATTTTAAAATTTATATTTTTATAAATTTAACATTAGTAAATAATGTATTATTTGGAAGAAAGTATATAGTAAATATTAATTATTTATAAAATCATAATTATATGTTAATTTTAAATTATATAAAAAATTTAATTATTGTACATTAATTATAAACTAATTATTGTTTATTAAATAAAATATAATATTTCACTATTTATTATTTATGATTTATGTACAAATAAACTTAGTTATTGATTTAAATAAAATTATATATTTAATAATTTATATATATAATATTATTAATAATTCATCAAATTAAATAAATAATTTTATATTTTATGAAATCAAATCATCGTAAAATAGTTATTAAACAAATAAACATAATATTTAATTATACGTAAAATATGAAACATAATTAATACATAAATAACTAGTTAATTAAACAAATTAATTTAATTAATTTAACCTGCTATTCAATTCCTGTAACTCATTATTTGATTAATAAACTATTTGGTAAATAAATTATTTGGTAACAATCAAATAATTTTTACTTAAATTTAATTAATATTCTCAACAATCACTTTAATTATTAATATTAATTTATTAAACATAGATTATTTAATCAATATCACACTATAATTAAATTTTTTATTATAATTTTAAATAAATGTGAAGATTAATTTTTTGAAAAAGATTAATTTATTTATTATGTCAAATTAAAATATCTTATGCTATTTATTGAATGAATTAATGTGATATTTAATTAATACATTAAATATCAAATATAACTAACATATTATTTAATTAATAAGTAATTTAGTTAATTTAATATGCTATTTAGTAAATAATTATTTAGTAATAATATAAGTAATATTTAATTAAACTTAATTAAATTTTCAACAATTAGTTTAATTAAATTTGTAAACATGAGTTTTAGAATTTTATAACTAGTAAATTTTAATGTTTTTATATATGTATGTGTGTGTGTGTGTGTATTTGAATTGGTGAAATAAAAGAGTGATAAGTGAATAAGTGATGCGAAAGGAAGAGTGAGAAAATGAGGGAGTAGGCCTAGTTTTTAGGGTGAAAGGTATTTGAGATTGTTTTACGAGGGGTTTTTTTGGTAATTTTGTGTTTTGAGAATAGTTGGAGAATTTGTACACTTTTTGAAATTATTTTGGGAGTTGGTAAATTTTTTTGGAAAATGCAAAAAAACATAACCTTAGCATTTTCAATGGAAATTCATCTTTTAGGAATCTTCTATGAGCTCTTTCTGAGCCAAGTTATTTTAGGATCTCCTTAGAGTCTCTTGTAGAGGCGTTTCTTTGGGAACTCCTTAGGATTTGCTCTTACATGCGCGACTTGTGGAGTTCTCACCACAAACATGTCACTTTGGGCACTAAAGTTGTTTTTGCTAGGTGCGCTTATGATCTAACTATCAGGAGTGTCTTTTAATGAGCCTCCTTGAGAGGTCAAAAGTACTGGCTAGATACAAAGTGCTGAATATTGTCATACTTCATTCCTTTATTATGGAGGTTTGCATGTTTTCCTATGTTTTTTCACATTAAGTTAGAAGACTCATCTTTTATGTTTTTCTTTGCTTTTGCAATGTTGTGTAAAAATTATTGTGAACTTATGTTTTTATTGAAGTGTTTACCTGCTTGGGGCAGGCGTTGGGAGCCTAGTGTCGGGCACTTAGGGTCATGGCATCTGCGATTCCTTAGCACTTGTGAGGAGCTTAGAATCTAGCCTTAATCAAACGTTTGTTATGTTTTTCTTCTTGGGGGATGAAGTCATTTGAGTATCAACTAGTAGTGTATATAGTTCACCTTCATGGGTAACATAGAAATAATTGATCAAATAAAGCTCTGTGCTTCTGAAGTCACTTAGAAAGTTCAATGAGAATTCTCATCTTTGCATATAATTCAAAAAATTCCTTTACTTAAGACTACTTTACATTTTTCTTCTGCATAAACAGTTACTTAGCTCATTTTTTGGTCTTGTTTTTCATTCATTAGGTTAAGTGTTGGTCAAACACTTTTTTGCATTTTTTTATTTTATGAATATATATTCTCATTTTTTGCTTAAGAAAGTTTTTCGCTCATTCATTCTCATTCATACACTTAGTCAAAATATATAACTTTCAAGTCAATGCACGATTAATATCTAGCAAAGGCACTTGAGTGCGGTGTTGAGTTTTGTCATAGGCCCCCTAGAAGGGCTTTCATCAAGTAGCATGAAGCAATAAGTGATTGTACATGAAAAAATTACTGGGAAAGTTTCATCACAATCCTTAAATATTTGAATTGATTTCAATCAAGTGCCTCACTAGTACGGTCTTATCATGAAAATCAAGTAGCACAAGGGTAATACGCTGATAGGCTCCTATAGGATATTCGAGTGCTACCATTAAGTGTTGTAGTAAGTTCAAATACAAGCTTTTCTCATGAGGTTTTATTGTTGATGTTATATGCTATAGTGCCATTTAGGTAGGAGCTCGCTTAAGAGGTCTTATCTCCAAATATTAAGTATTGTAATAAGGCATGGTACTTAGCCATGTGTCGTTGGAATGGTTTAACAGTTGATTTCAATAGTGTATCCAATAGAAAGGCCATATAATAGGTTTACATGAAATTAATCTAAATGTTGTAGTAGTTCTTTTAATGTTGTAATAATGCAACTACTTGCCTCTAAGAGAATGTTTAGTAGGCTTATGCACAATAGCTAAATACTCTTAAAGGAGTTGGATAGTGAGTTTATGCTAAATTGACTCTAGTGTAAGTATTATCCATATCTCTATAGAAGTAATCATTTAGGGAACTCTCATGCAAGTATCATTGCATAGAGAGGGAAGCTTTAGATCTCCCACAAAGATGTTACTTCATGGAGAAAGGCACTTAGAGTCTCCTGCAGAGATGTTACTCCATGGAGGGAGACACGTAAGATCTCTCGTAGAGATATTATTTCTTAGAGGGAAATACTTAGTATCTCTTGTGGATATATTGCACTATAGATAAAGAATGCTTGGGTCTCCCATGGAGACATTGCTCCATAGAAAAAGATGCTTGAGACTCCCATGAAGTTATTGCTCTATGGAAAGAGAGACTTAGGTTTTTTTTTTTTTGCAAAGATATTGCTCCATAGAGGGAGATGCTAGGAGTCTCCCATAGAAATATTGCTCCATGGAAAGAGTCACTTAGATTCTCCTAAGGAGACATCATTCTCAACTTATTTTCATTATCGTGTGCCTCCTTTGGTCTTACCTTGAATACATTATTCCTATGAGTAGTTGTTGCACAACAAAAAGAGCTAATGTGTAGAAAAACTTCATTACACGATACTAGAGGAATAAAGAACAACTAATTGCTATCTATTTAATTAGATGGGTGCTTATTCATGATGAAAATGAAAATTTTCCTAAGCCAATGGAAATAAAATTTCTCTTGCTTGATAGAACAACTTAAAAGGAAAAAAAGCACTTGTATAGTATGTTGTCTTAAGGGACGCAGTTATTGAGATTATGGGGATTTTTTGCTTCTAATATGTTGATTGAGCTCCGAATAGTGGCATTTCTCTCCTCTAATGTTTTTTTGGGTAAAATTTTGCTTTACTTTGAATTCTCTTTTAGCGTCAACCACTCTTGAGGCAAGTATTGGTTGTCTTCATTTTCTATTGGTCTAAATTACTTCTTAGGGTTGTTCTACTTTTAGATCATGTAAGGTAGTTATGTTGGTTCAATTTTTCGATTTCATCTCTCTAATTTTGTATCTGATCATTAGTATATCTCTGATCAAAGGTCAAAGTTGCAAACTTTTAGTAGTTCAAGAACTTCTATCTTTTCGAATTTCCATAATCTCTAGGGACTGTGCGAATAAGTTCTATTGTTTACCAACATGGAGTGTCTTTGATTTTAAGATACTTAAGGGAATGTATTTGTAGGATGTTCATAGGGGTCGTGCTAAAGTTTGTTCAACTTCATGCTAGTGTTAATTCTTTCCTCTCATGCTTTACATTTCCTGGTATGTTGAAGGTCACAACATCTTCGATCCTAATGTATTTCTTCGCACAAACAAAAAGCTCCTTTAGAGTAGTTGGGGTTTTCCAACTATAGACACCTAGAACTTTTGGTGCTGTAAGTTCTACTTGATGGTGCTAGGCAAGAGCTCTTGATTAGTGTTAGGGATCTCATATACTGCCTAGATAAAATAATTGAGATAGTTCCTTAAAAACTCTCCATCTTTCTACTTAATGGTAAGCAAATACACTATCATATTTAGGTATGATGGAGAAGTTCTAAAGAAAAAGCTGTGCTAATTGCTTATTGCCCTCAACTTATAATAGATCTAGTTAGCAATTGGTTGGACTGAGTTAGGGTATTCTTGGTGAGCTTGGTATGGAATAACTTGTAGTATATTGCTTCACTCAATTCGCAAAGCTCCATTCTCATCAAGAAGTTATCAAGTTGCTCTTGGGAATCCACTGTGAAATCAAACTTTGGCAAGTTACCTTTCTTCATCCTAAAGGGAAGCACTTTCGCTAAGATAGCTAGGTAGAAAGGACTGCATTGGGGGAGATCAATTGCTAGGGGTAAGTATAAGCTCTCTGCTTCTCTTAAGGGTTGCGGTACCAGCAAGTGAGTGTGGACTTCAATAGTAGTGGCCAGTCATCGAAAGGAGTTTGCTATGAAGGAAAAATACATGTCTATGGTAGAGAAGGGGGAGCAATATCTTGCCTAGAGTTAGTTCTTCATTTACTTTTCTTTAGGAAGGATGAAGTACCTGGCTCTATGAGAGAATTGCTACTGCTTACAACTTTTGAGGGCAGTGCTCCTTTGCCTATTGTATGATTACTTTAGCTACAACATGAATAATAGCATTCTCCAATAAGGTCTTTAACACCTTTTCGTTCATCTATAGAATAAGATCTCCTAAAGATAGTACTTATTGTGTAGGCTTCTCCTTTAGTGTTAGCTATACCTCTAGGGTTTCAATGTTGGGCATAACTGTGCTTTAGGCTAATGCTTATCTATGTTTTTTAACCTTAGGATAATTTAGTTGTTAAAGTCTCAAGCTTTAGATCTCATCTACATTCTCAACTTTTCTTTTTCTTTATTTGGAGTTCCCATAAATGAAGCTAAGATGATGCTACATAAAAATAGAATCAATGTCTTTTTGGTAATCAATAAAGTTTGAGGTTTTCTTTTTGGAATGCAGCGTAAAGAGTTATCAACTCTTAAAGGTTCTTTGAGTTCATGAATTTTTTGAATGATTTCTTGTGTTCGATTTTTCTTTTTAGTGGGTTTAGTCAATTAGGCTCTCCAGCCTTTTTTATTCATTTAATTTATTTGATCCTAATACTGATGAAAATTGACTATAAGGATAATTTGGTAAATTGGTTAAAAATTACAATATACCTAAAGTTAATTAACTAAATTGAAAGACCAAAGATCTCAAAGCACAATCTAAGCCCATAAAGAGGGACAAAAAACCCTAATAGGCCTAAGCGTAACAAGACTACGAATATCAAGTCCCAAAGAGAACTTGATCACAAGAAATCATTTGCAAAAATTTTCATAGTTGAATAACTATTGAGAAAAGAAAATCCCTCTACATCTATTCTAAAGCAAAAAAACCAACACATTGCTAATTTTTTGAAAAGGACCTCACTCTATTTCCAAGTAGTATCATTTTGGCAGCGTTTGTGGGAAATTAAAAGAGAAAAGAGAAACATTGAGGATACAAACAAGATAAATAGCCTGCGAAACAAGCAAACAAATGACCCTAGCAAGAGCTATCACCAGACCCAGTAGTGAAACCTACTTTTAACATACAACCAGTACCTAAGAAGTTGTCAGCCCAACAAGCTTCTCCTTTTGTAGGACCTATTTTACCTATCACTCAGGAGGTATTGAGAACTCTACTAAAGAGTGCTACCACCTAGGTCACTGCCAAAGCGTTACCTAATGTAGTAAAGAGTACTGCTATTAAGAACTGCATCAATCTTCTCATAGGATTTGGGGGGTTCGTCCTCTCTGAAGAGATCCAAATGAAGACCTAATTTTGGATGTTATGTTGCTCCCCTTTCTCTATCTCACTAAGGAGATACCCACTTCTTACTTTGGGTGAATCCCACTCAACATACACTAGCATATCTGGATGGTCAAATGCATTACTTGGTGCCATAACTATTTCGAGAAGAATGGAGTTAGTACCACTAGTTGGTTGTTACCCGCTTAAGGTAAAGTTCATTTTCTTAGATGATCCTAGCAGAAACCCTTCCCCATTGAACAAAGATAGCCCAATTACTAGAATTTGATGGTACCACAAATCCCTAAGAGCACCTGGATAACTTCCTAGAAAAGTTTGAGCTTTATGATATGGGTAATGATGCATGCTACAAGATTTTTCATATCAACCTCATTAAGTGCAATCTGACATGGTTAACTAGATATTAATTGGAACAATTATTGGGTGGGAACTATTGGTGTAACATTTTCTTTAGAATTTTCCATCAACTTCAAGTACCTAAAATGGCAACTTATCTATTCATTACTAAGCAGTAGGATGAAGAATGCTTATGCCTGAGGACTTACTTTAATCACTCTGTCCAAATTGTCCATGAAATCCCTCATGTCGGTTAGGAGCTTCTTTCTAGTATTATCTTACAAAACTTAAAAAACCTCAAATTTTGAGAATGAGTTGTTAAGGAGCCACTTACTATGCTTGATGAGCTCCTCATGTGCGTTGAGATGCATATTCACATAGAAGAAGCTGTAATTCCTTAAGAAGCTCCTAACTAAAAAACACGTGATAAATGGAGTAACAATGATAAAAGGCAAAAAAACCCAGAGATGCAGCCTCTATGTGCACTCACCACATACACACACTTACTATTTCTTAGAAAGAAATCTTAGTGATAGCACTATAATGCAATGTCATTCAATAACTACAGCAAAAACTCCAGTTGATCCTAAAAAGTCAAGACTAGAAAAATGGTGTTGTTACCATTGCGAGGATGGACATATTACAAAATGGTATCATGATCTAAAGGTTGAAATTGAAAAGTTGATTCAAAAAGGATACTTCAAGGAATACATGGCTCAAAAGGTGTCTAATCTGACAAAAGACATATTTACAAAAGGGAGCGAAAGTTGTAAACAAATATTAGATGACTGCTTGAATCCAAAGAAGTATCAGTGCCAATGTGACCCCAACAATCTCCTACAGCAAGAGTTAACTCAATAATATTAGGAGAAATAGCTAAATAAAACTCCTCTAATGTGAGAAAAGTACTAAAACGAATAGCTAGGTAAGCAAAAGCTCACACTTTGATCTAATTATTGGAATATTTGAAATGTATCCATTTATACCTTACATCACCTTTAGGAAAGATGATGTGGAGCTTTGAAGAGAAGGTCACAGTGATACCCCAATGATCTCAGCATCCCTCATTACCTTATGGGTTGAAAAGATATTAGTGGACAATGATAGTTCGGCAAACATCTTATTCTATGCTATATTTCTTCAACTTAGAGTGGATAATGTTTAGATGCAGAAAATCAACACCCCTTTGGTGGCTTTCATAGGCAATATTATAAAAACGCTCGGGGAGATACCATTATCTCTTTTTCCATGCACTCTCCCAAAAAGGCAACAAAGATCCTCAAGCTCTCAATCATTAAGACTTCATTAGCATAAAACACACTAGTAAAGAGATGGACCTTGAATCTATTCTAAGCAACAATATCCATATATCACTTGAAAATAAAGTTTCACACACCAAATAGAATTGGAGAAGTGGTAGGTGATCTGGGAGTAGCAAGAGAATGCTATATTAGCATTTTGAAGAGCATAAAGTCTTCTATTCCTTGAATACATAAAGCAAAGGTCCTACAACGTAACCAGTAAGTGGACAAAAAGCAAAGATATACTACAGGAAGTCAATTTTACGAAAGAGTGCATATCATGAAATGCTCATGACAAGGACTAAAGCAAAACCTCATTGGTGACAAACTATTTATAGACGTTTATTTTCTACATTAGTCTTTATTGTTAGTCATTTTTGAATTCAAATAAAACCTACCCACTCAGGGATAATGATCTCTCTTTTATTTTGTTGATCTCTTGAATAATTCATAACTATTCCTATTGCTCACATTACAATGTTTGTTATTCATAACCTTGAATATTGTAACTTCTACGAGGCACTCCTAAGAGCATTTAGGCCTTATCCCCTTTAGGGTACGTAGTTGCCAATGTAATAATCCCACTATATGCCCTTAAGGAGATACATGGTAGCCACTCTAGAAAAGCCTACTATAAGCTCTCCTCAAGAGTACATGGCAACCTCTTTACAAAAGCCTACTAAAGGCCCCTCATGGATATGTGGCAACTTTCTTGAAGATACTTATTGAGAAGTGGTTCAACAAGCGCCTATCCAATGAAGCAAAAGAAACCAACCTTAAGTCATCATGACAATGAATGAGCCAATATCTCAACATTTAGAAAAATAGAAAAAATTCTCTATGTTTGGTAACTCATTAAGTTACTATGCAACTCAAGCACAAAATCAACTCTCTTTCCTTAAAGGATTTTGTCTCACAAAAGGCAAATAATACTAATGGAAGAGCGGGGGCCCTAGCCTCTATAATGAATTCACAGCCAATTTGGAATCATGTTCAAAAATAATTTGCTCAAGAAATAAAATTTTCACCCAGTTCAATGCCTCCCAAAAACTCAAAACTTTAGCTATCAAAAGAGCCATTTTGCCTACATATAGAATAGCTTTAGTAGGTTCAAAACATCCTTGATCATTCCTAATGACTCAACTAGTTCTAAACTTTGATTCCTTAGCAAATATTTAAGCATCAATATTACATTTAAACCATCCAATGGGGGGTCGTGTCCATCTAATAGGCACGAAAATACTTTGTTTCTAAACTACTGTTGTTCTTCATCACTATACAAAAGTCCATTGATGAAGAAAGAAGTTTGCACCACTAATAATTGAATTAGTTGTCTTTGCTTTATTATTCCACACAATTTGAATCTGGTGGTTCCAAATACTCCATAAAATTATAACAATTCTACTAGCATCCTTAGGACTTATCTTTTGTCACAAAAACTAAATCCAGTTTAGAATATTTTCTATTTACACCAATGGAACTCCTATTGATACAAGACTCTAGTATGAAACTGCCATTGGATAATAAATGAGCACGTGAGAAATAGATTCTATATTAACTTGACATATTGGGTAAAAGGGGCCAACATTAATTTTCTTTGAAATCAATCTATCTCTCATTGGCAAGCTATTCAATCATGCTCTCCAGGCCATGAAATGAAATTTTGGAGGAACTTTGGCTTTCCAAATCCCTTTCCAGACTAAAGGTGAGGAATTATCTATCATTGACTTTTCACTTGAAGCTAATTTTCTATAACATTGATGACTCTGATGACTTAAAGAAATGTTGCAAATGTGATAGGCATGTCTTTCATTAAATATATAGAAGATTAAGTCACCATCCCAACATCCACCATCAACCTTATTAAGAGAGCCAACTCTACTATGACATAAATTTGGACTCAGATTCATTCTAAAAAATAGATTCTACGAATCATTCAACCATGGATCCTTTCCTATTATAATGTCTTTACCATTTCCCACCTTCAAAATACTTCCCTTTTTAATCAAATATTGAGCTATACCAACATCCAGGAAGATAATTAATCAGATTTTGAGCTATACCAACATCAAGGCTTGTTTTCCCAACATGGCTATATTGAAATCTCTAACTTTTTAAAATTCCAACCCTTCTTCTTCTTTACTGAAGCTAAGTCTATTCCAATTCATCCAATGAATTCCACAAAAAGAATTTTGATTTAATAAGTAGAAGTAAGCATTCATTACCCTCTCAATGTCATTGCAAAGGTTTTCATCACACGATTTGGGATGGCATGGGAAACTATCTTCAACAGAACCTCTTTATTGGCCTTTGAAAAATACTTCTTGTACCATCCCGACATTTTTTGCTAAATCTTGTCTTTAGGAAACTAAAAAACCTCCTTTTAGGGGCATATAAGTGATGAAAGCCCTAAATACTTAACTTGATTACCATATAGCTTAACATTCAATAGATTACAAATGTTGTTACTCTTTTCCATTTTTGTGTTAGATCTAAAAAATACTTCAAATTTTTGAAAGTTTATAATCTGGTCCAATGCAATTTCATACTCCTTTAGCCTTTTTCTAATTACATTGCACTTATCAAGACTTAGGGGACAAAAAGTAGTTTGTCATTAGCAAAGACTAGATGTGTAATTGGGAGGTTTTTCTAGCTACTTTACATCCATGAATTTTGCCTTCTCTTTCATGTTTCCTAAGTATTGTCAACATGCCTTATGCACATAGAATAAAGAGATACAAAGAGGAGGGGGGTCACCCTAGTGTAGACCTTTTGTCAGAATTAAGGGACCAACTTCATAACCTTGATGGATGACCATAAACTTAACAATTATCTTACACACCATAATCAAATCAATAAACTTCTAATGAAATCCCAACATCTCCATCATTCTTTTCAAGAAATCCCATTTGATTCTATCATTCACATTGCTCATGTAAATCTTAAGAGCTATATCTTCTCTATTGCCTTTCATTTCCCTCTTCAAATAATGCGTTACTTCAAAAGTAATCATAATGCTATCCATTATTAGCTTCCCGGCACAAATATTCTATGATTTTTTGACATAATCATAGGAAAAAAAATTTCAATCTATTAACAAACACTTTAGGTGTCACTCTATATAGAAAATTGCACAAAGCAATTGACCTAATGTCGGTTATTACCTCAAGATTTTTCTTCTTAGGAATTAGGAAAATATTCTTGTCGTTTAGACCATCTGAAAGGTATCCATTATTTAAAAAATCAAAACAAGCTACAGTTATATCTCCTTCAATTATTGACTAATGATTTTGAAAAAATTTTAGATTCATACCATTTGGTCTAGGAGATTTATTACATTGAGAAGATTGATTTTTTAATCTCTAGTGCCTTGAACTTAGCAATAATATCCTTATTTTACTCTGTTGTAATCTTGCAATTGACACATCTCAATATTGTTTCACAATTGCATCCTATAAAGGATAAGAGATCATTAAAATAACTAGCAATAACATCCCCCAAACCATTATGCCAAGATCTTGAATTTCCATCATTATCTTTATGTTGATCAGTTTGATTTTTTTTTTCTAATGAGTAAATGCCTTTGCATGAAAATATCATGAATTTGAATTTTCCTTTTGAAGCTAGAACTGTTTGACCCATTGTTTACAAAAATCCTCTTGTTGAAGATCTATAAGCTCCTACAGTTGGATCTAAAAGCTTGCCTTCCAATGCTGCAAAAATTAAAAAAATGGTAAATCTAAGCACCACCTAGTCACCAAAAATAGCAAAAAATAGCTGAAATTTGATGCCAATGAATCACCTAATAATATCTCAAAATCGGTCCAAATGATGATTCACCAAGGAATTCTAAGTCTCTCAAATGTTGGACCTCTAATGAACAAGTCCACACACCTAAGGTAAGCTCTCATTCAACCTCAATTTTGCTACATAAAGAGAGAAAGATGGTAATAGAAGGGGCAATTTTGTAGGAGAAATGAAAGAGAGAATTTTTGGTGTAATTATTCAATACATGAATTGTAGCACATCTTTGGAGCAAATATGTGAGGACTGCCAATATCACCAAGTGGTTGCCCACATGTCCTATTTAAAAGGGGATGGAAGCTTTTGAATGATCCCATCACACCCTGCATACATGTTGACCAACTTGCCAACTTGTTGGAATAGTACCCCACAAGCCAAATAGATTGGCATGTAAACTATTGTACTAGTGATATAATTATGATTCAATGATGTTCATTATAAATGGCCATCTTTATCTTATGCTTATATTGTTGGAATAGTGCCTTGCAAGCCAATTATATTGGCATGTAAACTATTTCACTTGTAATACATTCTTGATTAAATGATATTTCTTATATGACCATCTTATCAAATGCTTTGATTACTTCAAAGCAATTGGTTGAAGACCTTAGATCACATAAAACTAAGGGACTTGGTCGCACACTGGGTTGTGATCATGAAATACATTTTACATGGTCATGCTTTTAAATATCCTAACTTATAAAATCTTATAAGACAAGGCATCAAAATTTCAAATAAACTTGAATTGACGAGGCAGAAATCCAAGAGTTGGATATTGCTCTGTTCCATGAGAAAATCATATGAGATATGGGTGCATGTTAGTGGGTGCTTGTTAGAGAAAAAGGCACATAAGGCCTACCTAAAGAATCTACTAGATATCTGAAGTGGCAAATCAGTAGTAGCAAGTTCTCCAACTTACCCTAGTACATATAATTAGTCATTTGACCTAAGGATCCATGGTAACCATGTGTTTAAGTCCTCATACTTTGACTCTTTCTTGGCCGTGTAGTGGGTCATTCAGGTAAAGATTGAGTATGAGCTACACAGACATAGAGGTTTATGAATTTTAAGATAAGATTTAACTCCTCGTCATTGTGAAGGATGAGTGCAATGTCTATGTATTCTATAATGATTGATTCTAAAGAGTACTTGAGCAAGGCAATATGATAATTTGTAAAATGAGTTTTCCAAAGATAAGGTCATAAATTAGAATCGAACATTGAGAATAGAAATATAACATCAAGGCTATTAATGAGCCAACAAATATCTTGCCTTAGGCCTCTTTTGGGAAATAGAAGATGAAAGGACTATATTTATATGTTATGCATAAAGCTAGAATGGTTCACCAAAAGCATTTATTTCGACCAATTAGTTGGGCTCCATAAGCTTGAAGTTGGGTATCGACCATGAAGATTCAATACTTATCAATTAATGGAGATTAATTAAATTAAATCTATTAGTTTAAAGGAGTTTAAACTAAAATAAATATTTAATATTCAAAAGTCACAAAGAGGTGAGCCCATATCCAGTAAATGGTAGAACCTAATGGGCCATAAACAAAAGCCAATTACATTTCCTACTTGATGAAGGAGAATTTTCTAAGAGTTAGAAAATTGCCCACTTGGCTAATTTTAGAGATTGACAAAATTGAAGTCATTTTGGCTTGATCAATTTAATAATTAAATTGATCAAATAATTTAAAGAGTTAAATTAGACCAATAATTAGGGGCTAATTATTTGGTGCCACATGACCATCAATTGGTCAAGTTGGGTTAAAGAGATAAGTTAGCCATGACAAGTTTAAAGAATTAAGCTAATTGACTTAAGAGTTAAGTCAAAGGTTAATAAATTAAATTAACGTGTTAAATTTAATTAATGAGAAGAATCTTTTTTCTAGATGGAAAATTTGAATTTGCCAACTAAGCAAGCTAGTTAGTGCCACCCCTTGAGGAAGGTGTGATGCCACCTTGGCATCACTCCATCCCCACTCTATATATAGACACAGGGACAGATAGTGGTGGCCACTTGTAACTTGTGTGAAGAATTAGATTCTCTCACATTTTCCCTCCATTTTTCAAAGAGTTGCCTCATGTGTTGAAACTTCTCTTCTCTTTTTCTCTTACCTTCAAAGTCAAGCTTTTATCTTTGCAATTCAATTAATTATTCTCCAGCTAATGAATAAGATCTAACATTGGTGTGTGGATCATAAAATTAGAGGCAAGACAATTGAATTGCTAGCCTTTGGAGATACATTGTCCAAGCATCGATTTTGGTGAATTTTTCTAGGAGCTTCCCTTGGGATTTTTGTGCTTAATTTTTTCCCATAGCTTCATCAAAGAGTTGATAACATTTTGTAAAATGTTCATAAATTTTGGAGGATTTTAGATCATGCAAAAGTTGCATCCAAATCGAGCGGCCGCTGTGAGATCTAATTTCTGGCTGTAATTTTTCAATGACATTTGGAGGTCTCCTAGTTCTAATTGTGCTATTTTTTATATAAAAGATGCATAAATGAGTTTTTGATATTTTGGTACAAGTTTCACCCAAATTGGAGTTCATTTGCTTGGACAAAAGTTAATTAGATTTCACTATGGCGCTAGAAGATAGATTCAAGGAGTTGAGATCTTCTTCCACCTTCCTTTGATTTTCTGAAAAGCAGGGTACTCTTATAACCAAATCTGGATTAATGGCATGTATAGATCCTTGATGACATATGTAGCCTAGTTATTTTCAATTTTAAAGTTTTGATTATTGGATCCTAGTGCTACACTTGCCTTCAAGGGGTATCGAAGTCTAATTCATGCTATGATTTGAATTTTTGATTGATGGATTCATGTGATGAATTGGTCAAAATCACCAAATTTTTATTCATACGATATATTGGAGTGTTGGGATGCTATTGTGTATAGCTCCTTGATTGATGAATAGAAAGCATGCTAATATGTGTTTTAAGTGTTAATTCATATAATTGGTATGTTTCAATTCATAGTTGCTAATGTGGAAAGCTTATTTGGCATTAGTTGAGGTTTTATGTTGATATAGCATGTTATATTTGGCCTTAAGGTGTTTTGGTTATTTTTGGATCGGATTGGATTGGATTTAATTGGAGATTTTTGTAGACAACAATTCTTACTTAAACTTGATTTTTGAAGCATGTTTGAGCACTTAAAATTCCATTTTTAACAGGTGTTTTGAATCTGGAATTTCATCTACTAAATGTGATTTGATGTTTAGGAAGTGTCCAAAAATTATTGGTGCACAAAAGTGAAAGCAAGTAAGGACTAGGATCTGATTATCAAAATATCAAAAGTATGAAATTAACTAATGCTCACAAGCATAACAAGGATCTAATAATGCGGGGAATTCAAATTTGGTGAGAGCATTACCTTAAAAAGCAAAATCTAAGGAAAAGCTAGTGAACTCTCTACTAGTCCAGGAACTGTCTGCCACTAGCATAACCAGAAGAATGCAAAAGTCACCCAAAGAAAACTCTTCCAAAAATTTCAAAAACATTACTGGAGTTTCTCAACACCTTGAAAAACTCTCTGTAAAAATTTTGAATCAAAAAGCCTTCTAGAACTCCTTAAAGAAAATTTCCAAGTTGGACTCTTTATAGGTGAATCTCCAAAATCTAGCAAGTAAAGTGCCTCGCCTTTATTGATATGATCCACACACCAATTAGATCTTCCAAAATCTCTAGTCTATAAGCTAGAGTAAGACCAGAGAAACAATAATGGTGAAGGCCAATTTTAGGTTAGAGGGAAGAAGAAGAGGGCAAAGCTTTCAACACATAAACACAATGCTTGCTAGATGGTTTTTGGAGGGAATATTGCAAAGAATCTAATTCTCCACACCAATTGTGATAGTGGCCAGCCATCTCTTTCTACATCTATATATAGATGCTAAAAATATGTGATGCCAAGGTGGCATTACACAATGCATGAGGGGACAGCCAAGTGGGGTTGGCAAGGTGGCAAATTAAATTCAAATCTCATTTGAATTTCATGTGCATTTTAATTACATTTGGAATTTAATTTCAAATCAATTAAGATGCTAATTCAAATCTCATTTGAATTTTCCATCCAAAATTCATTCTTCAAATTAATCAAATTAAACTCTTTAATTTAATCAATTATCCTTTGACTTAACTCGCTAAGTTAAACTAGCTTAACTCCTTCAACTTAATTGTTAACTTAACTCTTTAACTTAACCAATTGATGGTCATGTTGGCACAATATAATTAACTCCTTAATTATTGGTCTAATTTAACTCCTTAAAATAGTTGATTAATTTAACATTTAAATTGAACAAGCTAAAATTGACCTTCAAACGTGGTACCCAAAAATCGATTTCCAAGGAGAAACCTTCTAACAATTAGAAAATTTTCTCCAACAATTAAGAAGTTAATTGAATTTTGTGTGTGACCTAATAGGTTCTATCATTTATTGGACATGGGCTCACAACTCCTTATGACTTTGAATATCTTATATTCATTTTAGTTTAAAACTCTTTTTAAACTAATCAACTTAATTCAATTAATTTTGTTAATCAAAAAGTACCTAATCTCTATAGTTGATGTCTAACCTCAAGGCCATGGAGTCCAACTAATTAGCCGAAATGAATATTCTAGAGAACCATAATTGCTCTATGCACCATACATATACGGTCCTTCCATCTCTTATCTCCTGAAAGAGGCCTAGGGCAAGATATTTATCGACTCCCTAATAACCTCGATACTATGTCTCTATTCTCAATGTTTGATCCCATTGTGTGACCTCACCTTTGGAAAACTTCTTTTCCAAATTGTCACACCACTTTGCGTAAGGATTTTTGGGAATTGATCATTATAGAATACATAGGAGATGAACTCGCTATTGATGACAGCGAGGAGTCAAATTCCATTTTTGATATCACAAACCTCTTTCCCAAGTAGCTCATACCCTGTCTCAACCCAAAAGGCCCACTAAGTAGTTAAAGAAAAGTCAAAGCATAAGGACTGGACACAAGGTTACCATGGATCTTCAAGTGAAAGGATTAATAATATGCCTTGCTCTTTAACAAGAACCTACTGAAATGCACCCATATCTCATATAGTTGCTCTTGGAATAGAGAAGTCTCCAACACTTGAATTTATACATCGTTAGTGCAAGTCTATTTAGATCTTAGATGGCCCATCTAATAAGACCCTATAACTTGGAAGATTTAAGATTACGATCGTGTAAGACTTATTCCATAGTCACCAACCAAGTCCCATAGTGTAAAGTGATCTAAGGGCTTCATCCAAATGCGAGTGAAGTAAAATAAAGCATAAGATAAAGATGGCCATATAAAGAATGTTATTCAATCAAGATTGTTCTACAGTTTTTTTACAAGGCCAATCTCATTGGTTTGCTTGGCACTATTCCAAAAATCTCTCACTTACCCTAAAGCTAATGTCCCATGGCCTTAAGACCCATTTTCTCTAGATGTCCTTCAAAAACCTTTTATGTTAGGGATTTCATCAGTAGATCTTATATGTTTTCTTCCAAGGTAACTCTTCCACTCAAATGTTACCACAATCAATGATCTCCTAGATCAAATGATATCGCCTCAATACATACTTGGATTGCTGATGAGAACTTGGCTCTTTATCTTTGGCTACCGCCCTATTGTTGTAACAAAAGACAACTATTAGCTCAACAATGCTAGGCACTACATTCAACTTTTGAATGAAGTTTTTCATCCAAAACCTTCCTTTACAGCTTCTAAAGCTTTAATATATTCTGCTTTAGTGGTCATGTCGGCCGTAGTGTCTTACTTGGAACTCTTCCAACTCACCGCACCGTTATTGAGGCAAAATATAAATCTAAAAGTGAATTTGAGGTCATCTACATCGAATTGAAAATTAGAATCCAAAAATCCTTCTAGTTCAATTTTCCATTACCATATTCTAGAAACAAGTCCTTAGTTCTTCTCAAGTACTTTAGGATTATTTTCATGGCCAACCAGTGACTCTCACTAGGATTAGATTAGAACTAGCCCATAACGCTTAATGAGTGTGCCACTCCATTCTAGTACATTGAACTGCATACATTATACTTCCAATGGCTGAGGCATAAGGTATGTGAGATATGTTTCATTTCTCTTCGTCAGTCTTGGGGACCATAGAGTTTGAGAGATAAATGTCATGTCTTATAGGAAGGAATCCTCTCTTGGATTCTTCCATACTAAACCTCTTTAGTATCTTGTCCATGTATGAGGTTTGGGAAAGCCCCAATATCCTCTTTGATTTATCATTATAGATATGCATTCCCAATACGTAGGATGCTTCTCCTAAATTCTTGTGTAGATAACCATGCTTTAGTACACTCTAACGTTCCTATCTCATTCACAATGAGAAGGATGTCATCGACATAAAGCACAATAAACTGTATTGAACTCCCACTAGCCTTTTTGTACACACATGGTTCATACACATTTTTGAAAAAGCGAAATGATTTGACCATTTTGTCAAAACATATGTTCCAACTTCAGGATGCTTGTTTAAGTCCATAAATGGATCTCTAGAGTTTACAAACCTTTTGCTTGCCCCAATTGGATGTAAAACCTTATGGTTGCTCTATATAGATTTCTTCTTCAGTATTGCCATTGAGGAAAGAACTTTTCACATTCATTTGCTATATCTTGTAGTTAAAATATGCACCCATAACAAGTAAAATTCAAATGGACTTAAGTAAGTGACTGTTGAAAAGGTTTACTTGAATTTGATTCTAAATCTTTGAATGTAGCCTTTTGCCACTAGTCGTGCCTTAAAAGTCACCACTTTTCCATCTACCCTAAGCATTTGTTTATAAATTAACTTGCAACCAATAGGAACTATTCCCTTTGATTGATCTACCAAAATCCATTCTTTGTTTGAGTACTTGGAGTCCATTTTGGAACTCATGACTTCAAGCCAACATCGTGAATCTATGTCTAACATAGCTTCCTCATAGTTCTTCTGATCATCATTCGATTATCCCATCTCATGAAGAAATCTAAACCTTTCAGATTGTTTCTTGATCTGGTCCGACCTTCTTAGAGGTTATGTACAAGGCTCTTGCAACTTCTTTGTTTCCACCACTTATGGGATTTCTTGATCATCTTAAACTTCATCAAATTCAACAACAATATCTTTTCTATCCAGTAGAAATTCCTTTTCCAAAGTGGGTGTTCCTTGAAACAAACACCTTTTTTTCCAAAGGTTCGTAAGAGTAATAACCCATAAACGCTCTTAGGTATCTCATAAACTTGCAAAAGATGAATCTACTATCCAACTTATCTCCAACTGTCCGTCTTACTTAGGTGAGAGATCCCTAAACCTTTAGACAGTAGTAAAAGGGTGCTTTGCCATGCCACATTTGATATGGTGTTTTAGGCACCGATTTTTAAGGTACCATGTTTAGTAATTTTGTCGTTGTGTCTAAGGCATATCCGTGAAAGGATGTGGGCACATCAAAAAAATTCATCATGGAATATACCATATCCAACAAGGTATGATTTCTCCTCTCGGCTACTCCATTCTGTTGGGCTGTGTTGGGTGGAGTCCATTGACAGAGAATCCCATTCATCTTAAAATAATCTAAGAATTTGGTACTTAAGTGCTCTCTCTCTCAATCTAATTGAAGGGCTTCAATTCTAAGTCCCTTGTGCTTTTCTATTTCACTCCTATACACTTTGAACTTTTCAAAGGTCACGAACTTGTACTTCATAAGTTACACATATTCATACCAACTATAATCATTGATGAAGATAATGAAGTAAGAATAGCCACCTTTTCCACTAGCTCTTAGTGGTCCACATACGTTCGTATAGATTAAATTCAAAGAACTTGTAGAGTGCTCCGTTTGTCCTACAAAGGGAGCCTTGGTTATTTTTCCCTTCAAGCAAGATTCACAAGTAGAAAAGTCCTCAATACCACTAACTTTTAGTACTTTGAGAGCTTCTAACTTGCTCATCTTGTTCTTAAAGATCTGCCCAAGTCTTGCATGCCATAAAATGGCATCTTCTTGGATATCAAGCTTACTTTTATTTGTTTGAACATGCATTAGAGAAGTAAGAGAATCAAGTATTTATATTCCATTATTTAATGCTTTCAACTTCCTATTTGATATTGAAACGTCAAATCCTTCATTATCAAAAATGGGAATTGAAATAATGTTTTTAACAAAGCTAGGTACATAGTAAATTAGATCAAAAACAATACAAGAATTCTTGAATTCTTCTTGGCCAGCAGCCCTTGTTTTGCGGTCAAAGGCTAGTTAAGCCAATTTTCAGCTCAACTTTTGTGCACCAAAAATTTTAGAACATGTTCTAAACATTAAATCACACATTATGGACCAATTTTCAAATATAAAACTCATTTTAAAACTGAAAATTAAAGTGCTCAAACGTGCTCCAAAAAATTCAAGTCTAAGTGAGAATCAAATTCTCCAAAAATATCCAACCAAACTCCAATCCAATTGGATTGAAAAATAACCAAAACTCTTTTGATCAATCATCAACAAGCTAAATCACTGTATGAAATAAATTAATGCCAAATCACCATTCAACATTAATCACTATGAATTAAAACATACAAACTAAATGAATTAACACTTAAATCACATAATAGCATGCTTTTAGTTCATCAATCAAGGACCCACACACAACATCAACCAAATATTCCAATCCATCAAATGAATCGAGAATTTGATGATCTAGATTAATCCATCACATGAATTAACCAACCAAGAAAATCCAAATCTAAGCATGATTTAGGCTCCGACATTACTTGAAAGCAAGTAAGGCACTAGGATCCAATTATCAAAACCTCAAAAGCATGAAATTAACTAAGGCTCATGAATATAACAAGGATCTAATCATGCTAGGGATTTAGATTTGGTGAGAGCATAACCTTGAAATGCAAAATCCAAGGAGAAGTTAGTGAACTCTTCACTAGTCCAGAAACTGTCTGCCACTAACATAGTTGGAATATTTCAAAAATCGCCCAACCAAAACTCCTCCAAAAATTCAGAAAAAATTAATGGCGCTTCTCAACACCATGAAACAATCTTTGTAACAATTTTAGATCAAAAATCCTTCTAGAACTCCCTGGAGAAAATTTCCAAATAGGACTCCATGCAGGTGAATTTCCAAAATCTAGCAAGTCAAGTGCCTTATCTCTATCGATATGATCCACACACCAATTAGATTTTTCAAAATCTCTAGTTTATAAGTTGGAGTAAAACTAGAGAAAAAATAATAGTAAAGACTGATTTTAGGTTTGAAGGAAGAAGAAGAGAGCAAAGTTTTCAACACAACAACATAATGCTTGCAAGATGGTTTTGGAGGAAATATTGCAAAGAATCTAGATCTTCACACCAATAGTGAAAGTGGATAGCCATCTCTCTCTATATCTAATATGGATGCTAAAAATGTTTGATGCCATGGTGGCATCACACAATGCATGAGGGGGGCAGCCAAGTAGGGTTGCCAAGGTGGCAAATTAAATTTAAATCCTATTTGAATTTCATGCACATTTTAATTACATTTGGAATTTAATTCCAAATTAATTAAAATGCTAATTCAAATTTCATTTGAATTTTCCCTACAAAATTCATTCTTCCCAATTAATCAAATTAAACTCTTTAATTTAATCAATTATTCTTTGACTTGACTCTTTAAGTCAAACTAGCTTAACTCTTTAAGCTTAATTGTTAACTTAACTCTTTAAGTTAACTTGACTAATTAATGGTCATGTTGGTACCAAATAATTAATTTCTTAATTATTAGTCTAATTTAACTCCTTAAATTAGTTGATTAATTTAACACTTAAATTAATCAAGCCAAAATTGACCTTTAAACTTGGTACCTAAAAATTGATCTCCTAGGAGAAATCTTTTTCTAACAATTAGAAACTTTTCTTCATCAATTAGGAAGCCAATTGAATTTTTTGTATGACCTAATAGGTTCTACCATTCATTGAACATGGGCTCACAACTCCTTGTGACTTTTGAAAATCTTATATTCATTTTAGATTAAAACTCTTTTTAAGCTAATCAACTTAATTTAATTAATCTCATTAATTAAAGAGTACTCAATCTCCATTGTCGATGTCCAACCTCAAACCTATAAGCCCAACTAATTGGGTGAAATGAATATTTTGAAGAACCATTATCGCCCTAGCATGCCATGAAAATATGGTCCTTCCATCTCTTATCTCCCAAAAGAAGCCTAGGGTAAGATATTTGTTGGTTTCCTAATAACCTCGATATTGTATTTCTATTCTCAATGTTCGATCCCATTGTGTGACCTCACTTTTGGAAAACCCCTTTTCCAACTCGTCACACCACCTTGTGCAAAGATCTCTAGGAATCGATCTTTATAGAATACATAAGAGATGCACTCACCCTTCACAAAAGTAAGGAGCTGAATTCTATCTTAAATCTTACAAACCTCTATGCCAAGTAGCTCTTACCTAATCTTAACCCCAAAGATCCACTAAGTGGTCAAGAAAGAGTCAAAGTATGAAGATAAAACATAAGATTACCATGGATCCTCAAGTTAAAGAACTAATAATATACATTAGCGTAAGCAAGAGAACTAGCTACTACTGACTTGCCACTACAGCTATCTAATGGATTCTCCGGTGGGTCTTCAATATCTTATTCTCTAACATGAACCCACTAAAATGCACACGTATCTCATACAATTGCTCATAGAATGGAGCAATCTCCAACTCTATAATTTATGCATCATTAGTACAAGTCTATCCGGATCTTAGATGCCATGTCTCATAAGATCCTATGACTTGGAAGATTTAACATCACAATCATGTGAGACATTTTTTCATGGTCACCAAACCAAGTTTCATAGTCTAAGGTGACTAAAAGGCTTCATCCAAATGCGAGTGAAGTTAAATAAAGCATAAGACGAAGATAGCTGTATAAAAAATATTATTCAATCAAAATTGTTTTACAAGAAAATAATTTTTCTACAAAGCTAATCTCATGGGCTTGTAAGGTACTATTCAAACAAAAGGTTGAGCCAAAATAGCTTGCTTGGTCCCAACCCCAAAATAAGGGTGCTCCCACATCATAGCAACACACAAGCAAGGCAATGGGTGCACCTGCCGCCCAGCCATGTGCACACTCGAGTAGCAATGACGAGTTTAGGTTAGGATGCATTTTGAGCCTATTTTTGTGTTCCTTAAGTGACCAAAATTGATTCAGATCAAGCTAGATAAGTGCACAAGTGTTGTGTAAGTTCTCAAAATTATGTTTGACATTTTTTATTGCTTTTAAAATCTTGTTAAAGTTAATCTTCAATCAGTGCAAAAATGAGATGCATAATGGTTATGCTTATTTTCTCTAGACCAATTAATTATTTATGAGAAAAGCACTTAATTGTTGGAATTGAATGTCAATTCTTAATTTATTTAATGTTTATTTAAACATTGAATGAATGATGAATGTATGGGTATGATCATGAGATTTTAATATTAATTTTACTTGTTTCAAGTTGTTAAAATGAGTTGTATTAAATAGGGCTTCCATGCCTCTTTGTTGTGTCTTGTAAAAGTTATGAGAGTAGAATCACTAGTGAGAATTTATTTCTCATGCGAATGTTGTATGAAGCAAAGAAAACTATTAAAGGCATGGAGACCAAGAAGACCTATGAATGTATGGGAATACACTCATGCAATAGCTAGGTTTAATCAACCTACTTCAAATCAACTAGGTGGTGCATCTATGGCTATAAGTGGACCACTTAGTTAAGGCTCATGGTCATCCCACCCTATCAACATATTAGGCGCATTTACTTATTTATGCTTTTCATATCCTATTAATGTATGAGATGTATTGTTATGATATAGAAAATGCAAATAAGAAGATAAAATGATGAAATCTTTGCAAGAAAAAAACCCTCCACTTAGAATGTCTAAGTGCTTCAAAATATTAAGTCAAAATGGATACAAATTAAAAGAATTTTAATTAATCCACTTTTTACCAATAGTGTATGCTATGATGATGCTATCAATTTTTTGTGATAGCACTTGGTCATGGGGGTCACACTTAGGAGGAACGCTATGTGCATATACTTAACATGAGATGTACCTTTAATTGAAGAATGCCCGCGCATTGGCAATCAATCACAGAGGATGACTGAGGTCGTCTTGGATCAAAGTGTGATTGGTAGGTCCAACTTAATACCTAGTAGTATAGATGGCACATGATCACATGGGTCTATATGAAAAGAGGGGCAAAATACATCAAGAGTTGCATGAGATGCAATTAGCAAAAGTTGCTTACCTTTTGATTGCTTGTGGATGGCACTTGGTCTCGAGGGTCTGATTGCAAATCCTTAGGATCTTGATTTTGACTAGAAAATGAAATTTCTTGAATTCTTCTAGGGGTTGAAAAATTTGATATAATAGTGGGAGAAAAATATGCTTGAAAGACCATGAACATGTTTTCAATATCAATATTCAATCACTTGCTTATATTCCCTTTCTTGCCTTTGAGGATTTGCAAAATCTCAAGAATCACTAAAAGTCCACTCAATGTTTTTTCTTGGAAACCAATAAGCTAAGCAGGCCAAACTTCAACATTTAACTAAACCTTAAAATCATTCTAAATTCTGAGAAATGGATATATGTCCTATATCATGGTGCTCCTAATCCTATGGGGATTAATGTAGATCTAGAGACATGTGAAATGTTCATGAATTGGGATAAGGATCGTCCCATCACATAGTCTTATGATGGCATCTACAAACTTCAAAAGTCTCAAGGACACATGAATTATACCTCAGTTAAAGTTTACAAGAGTTGTAATGCAAACAAGGTATGAGAGATCCATGTTGTTAAAGTGATTTTTCAATCTAGGATGAATGTGATGTCATATGTCCTCAACTACAGTCTAAAGATGACTAAACTTGGAAAACCTCTTCAACTTAGACGTAGTGATAGACAATAATCTCTGTAAGGATTTGATACTCACGTCCTCACTGAGTTTTATTAATCAAAATGTTGATCTAGATAAAGGCAACCATGACTAGGACATACCATTAATGCTTGCTTCCTCCTCCAATTCTATGGGCCCTAGGAGTGCTAGAAAGGGAAGTAAAAGAAAGAAAAGTTCTCCCTCTAAGGGAAAGCAACCATTAAAGGCATCCGATTAAGTTAAGAAGATTATAGAGGATATAATTGATATTAACTTGTTTATACTTTGGCAAGATAAGCTTTTAGAATCAGTAATCTAAGGAATACCTTATAACCCTTGAGAAGGATATGTACTTTATGGAAGTGAATTTAAGGATAAAGTCTTCCTCATAGATGTATAATATTGCATATGGTTCTTATCTTAGTTAGATGTTACAAAGAATATAAAAAAAATAAAACTAAGTGATGGGGATATAACCCACCACCTTGGCAAAGGAGCAAAAGTTGTGGCCTAAGCCAAAGGCGTATAATAAGTTAGACTTAGGAAACTCTATAATTATATTAAACCATTAATATAATGTACCATAAATTGTTGAAAATAATATTTCAATTCCCATTTTGCATAGCAAAGGATTTGATCCTTCTATATCAAATAAGAGATTAACGGCATTAAAGAAGTTCTTTAGTTGCTTATGGTACACTTAACAAAGGATTATACATATTAGATTCTCAACCATCACTAATGCATTTTCAATAAAGTAAGAAAATTCAATAACCAACAAGATACCATCCTATAGCATGCAAGACTTGGACACATCTCAAAAAAGAAAGGATGAAAAAGTTAGAAGCTTTCAAAGCTCTAAATTTTAGTGGCATTGAGGACCTTTCTACTTGTGAATCTTGTTTAAAGGAAAAAATGACCAAGGCTCTTTCTGTGACACAATTAGAGCATACCACTAATCTTTGGATTTGATCTATACGGATATATATGGCCCACTAAGAGTTAGTGGGAAAAGGACTTTATATTAGAACTCTTCGATTAGATTGAAAGGGAAAATAGTTAAGTACCGATTCTTAGATTATCTAAAGAAAAATAATATTCTCTTTTATTAGACTCCACTTAGCACACCCCAACACAATGGAATAGCCAAGAGGAGAAGTCATACCTTGTGGACATGATACATTCTATGATAAACTTTTCCAATGTGCCTATATCCATTTGAGGATATACCTTAGAGACAGCGGCAAAGTTATAATTCTAGTACCTTCAAAGTCAATGCCAAAATGCCACATGATATGATTGGTGAGAGACAAGTTAGATAGCAGATCCACATAGTGCAAGTTTGTGGGATACCCAAAAGAGTCTTTGGGTTATTGCTTCTATGATCCCATAAAAGGTATTTGATTCAAGAAACACCACCTTTTCGGAAGAAGAATTTCTATTAGATAGAAATGGCATTGTTGTTGAACTTAATAAAGTTCAAGATGATCATCAAATATCACAAATGGTAGAAACAAATATATATGAAAAGAGCTTTAGTCACAACCTTTGAGAAGGTTGGACCGAATCAAGAAATAACCTAAAAGGTTCGAATTCCTTCATGAGATGGGCCAAATCAAATAGCGATCTGAAGACCTATAAGGAAGCTATGTTAGACATAAACTCAGGATATTGGTTTAATGCCATGAAATTTAAAATAAAATCCATGTACTCCAACAAAGTATGGACTTTGATAGATCCAACGAAGGAAATGGTTCCCATTGGTTGCAAGTCGATCTATAAGCAAAAGCTATAAGTCAATGGAGAAGTAATGAGAATTAAGGTATGACTAGTGGCAAATGGTTACACTCTAAGACTCGATATTGATTTTGAGGAAACCTTTTCACCTATCGAAATGCCTAAGTTAATTTAGATTTTACTTGCCATAGATGTATTCTATGACTATAAGATATGGCAAATAAATGTGAAAAATTTCTTTCCTCAATGGAATCATTGAAAAAAAAAACTATAAGGTGCAACCATAAGGTTTTACATCTAGAGAGAGTGAGCAAAAGGTTTGCAAACTTTAGAGATCCTTTTGTGAACTTAAACAAATGTCCTAAACTAAGAACATACATTTTGACTAGAAAATCAAATTATTTGGCTTTGTCAAAAATATGTGTCAACCTTGTGTGTACAAAAAGGCTAGTTAGATTAGTATATAGTTTATTCTACTTTATGTCAATGACATTCTTCTCATTATGAATGAGAGAGAAACATTAGAGTGTACTAAAGTAAGGTTATCTACTCAATCCTCCATGAAGAATTTAGGGGAAGCATACTATATATTGGGAATACGTATCCATAAAAATAGATTAGGGAAGATGTTAGGGCTTTCCCAAACCCCGGTCAGTGACAAGATACCAAAGAGGATTAGTGTGGAAGAATCCAACAGTAGATTCCTCTCTATGGGACATTGCATTTGTCTTTTCAAGTCTTTGGCCCCTAAGACTAACGACGAGAGACATAGAATGTCCCACATACCTTATGCGTCCACTATTGGGAGCATATTATATGCCATTCAATGTATAAAACTAGATTTGGTACACACTTTAAATGTTATGAGCCATTTCCAATCCAATCCTGGTGAATATCACTGGATGGCCATTAAAATATTCCTTAAGTACTTGAGAAGGACTAAGGACTTATCTTTGGTATACAGCATTAGATAATTGAACTCGAGGGGTTTTTGGATTCTAATTTCCAATCTGATGTAGATAACCTAATATTCACATTTAATTTGAATTTTGCCTTAATAGTTGCATGGTGAGTTGGAAGAGTTCCAAATAAGACATCATGGCTAAGAATACTACTAGGGTGAAATAATGTATGGTTTTGGAAACCGCAAAGGAAAGTGTCTAGATAAAAACTTCATCCAATAGTTGGATATAGTACCTAACGTGCATAAGCCTACAATTATCTTTGGAAGACAATGTAGGACTTGAGCAAAGATCTCATCAGTGACCCAAACAAAATAAATGCATTATCATTTGACATATGATATCAATTGATAGAGGTAACAACCGAGTGGAAACGATTACCTTAGGTGAGAATATAGCAGAACCCCTATTTAAACCCCTAAATGCAAATGATCTTTGAAGGACATCTTGTAAAGATGGGCCTTAAAACTATGGAAAATTGGCTTTAGGGTAAGTTGGAGATTTTTTCCCTCACAAACCAATTAGATTAGCATGTAAACTATTTTACTTGTGATACAATCTTAATTGAATGATATTCTTTATATAACCATCTTCATCTTATGTTCTTAATTACTTCATCGGCATTTGGTTGAAGCCCTTAGATCACACAAGACTACGGGATTTGGTCACACTAGGTTGTGATCATGGAATAAACCTTAAATAGTCATGATATTAAATATTCCAGGTTATATAATCTTATGAGATATGGCATTTAAGATTTAAATAGACATGCATGAACGATGCATAAATCTAATATTGCTTCGTTCCATAAGTAAACCATATGAGATATAAGTGTACATTAGTGGGGGCTTGATAGAAAATAAGGCACTAGAGGCCTACCCAGAAAATCCCCCAGATAGCCGAAGTGACAAGTCAATAGTAACAAGTTATCCAACTTACGCTAGTGCATATAATTAGTCCTTTGACCTGAGGAACCATGGTGACCTTTTGTTTAGATCCTCATACTTTAACTCTTTCTTGGCCACGTAAAAGGTCATTAAGGTAAAGATTCAGTATGAGCTACTTAGATATGGAGGTTTGTGATATCCAAAATAGGAACAGACCCTTCATAATTGTGAACAGTAAGTACATCTTTGATGTATTTTATAATGATCAATTCTAAGGAGTCTTTGCACAAAGCAATATGACAATTTGGAAAATGAGTTTTCCAAAGATGAGGTCATAAATCAAAATCAAACATTGGGAATAGATATATATCATCGTTGCTATTAGAGAGACAACAAATATCTTGTCCTAGGCTATTTCAGAAGATAAGAGTCAAAAGGACTATATTTGCATGGTATGCATAGAGCTAGAATAGTTCTCCAAAAGCATTCATTTCAACAAATTAGTTGCACTCCATGGGCTTGAGGTTGAACATTAGCCATAAAGATAGGGTACTCTTTAATTAATAGAGATTAATTAAATTGAGTTGATTAGTTTAAAGGAGTTTAAACGAAAAAGAATATTTGATATTCAAAAGTCACAGTGAGTTGTAAGCTATGTCCAATGAATGATAAAATCTAATAGGTCACATACAAAAGCCAATTACATTTCCTACTTGATGAAGGAGAATTTTCTAAGAGTTACAAAATTGCTCACTTAATTGATTTTAGAGGTTAGTGGAATTGAGGTCATTTTGGCTCGATCAATTTAATTGTTAAATTGATCGAGTAATTTAAAGAGTTAAATTAGATAAATAATTAAGGAGTTAATTATTAAGTGACATGTGACCATCAATTGGTGAAGTTGGCTTAAAGAGTTAAGCTAATTGATTTAAAAGTTAAGACAAAGGTTAATTAATTAAATCAAAGTATTTAATTTAATTAATGTGAAGAAAATTTTTTTAAGGAGGGAAAATTTAAATTTGCCAACTAAGCAAGCTAGTTGGCGCCACCCATTGAGGGAGGTGTGATGCCATCTTGCTATCACACCATTCTCACTCTATATATAAAAATAGAGGGAGATAGGGGTGGCCACTTGCAACTTGTGTGAAGAATTAGATTCTCTCATATTTTCTCTCCATTTTTTGAAGTGTTGCCTCATATGTTGAAACTTCACTTCTCTTCATCTCCTACCTCCAAAATCATCAAGCTTTCGCCTATGTAATTCTCTTCATTATTCTTCAGCTAATATTGAGGAGTATAAGATATAACATTGCTATGTGGATCACAACATTAGAGGCAAGACAATTGGATTGTTAGCCTTTGGAGATCCACTGTCAGGGCAGCAACATTGGAAAATTTTTCCAAGAGCTTCCCTTTGGGTTTTTGAGCTCGATATTTTGTTGTATCTTCATCAAAGAGTTGAGAACGTGCTGTAAAATTTTCATAATTTTTGGAAGAGCTTGGATTGGGCAAAAGTTGCATCCAAATCGAGCTGCCACTGTAAGATTCAGTTTCTAGTGTTAATTTTGCAGCAACCTTTGAAGGTCTTTCCAAGTTCTCATTGAGCCAAATTTTTTCCCTAATGATGCAACAAGGAGTTTGTAATCTTTTGGTACAAGTTTCACTCAAATCGAAGTTCATTTCCCTAGTCAAAGGTTGATCAGATTCTAGCATGGCGCTGGAATCTAGATTTAAGGAGTTGAAATCTTCTTCCACCTTCCTTTGATTTTCTAAACGTCAAGATATTATTCTAACCAAATTTGAATCAATGGCATGTTTAGATCCTTGGTGACCTAGGTGGTCTTATTATTTTCAGTTTTTAATGTTTTGATTATTGAATCCTAGTGCTACACTTGCCTTCATATATTACTTCACTAGCATTTGGTTAAAGCACTTAGATCACACAAGATTACAGGACTTGGTCAGTACACTCGGTGATGATCATGATCTTAAATATCCCAAGTTATAAAATCTTATGAGACAGGGCATGTAAAATTCAAATAGACTTGCACTAACAATACATAATCCAAGGGTTAGATGTTGCTCCATTCCATGAGGAAACCATATGAGATATGGGTACTTGTTAGAAAACAAGATACTAAATACTCACCAGGAGAATCTACTAGATAGCTAAAGTGGCAAGTTCTTCAACTTAATATAGTGCATATAATTAGTCTTTTAACTTGAGGTCCATGGTAAACGTGTGTTTAGGTTTTCATACTTTGACTCTTCCTTGGCTATGTAATAGATCATTTAGGTGGAGATTAGGTATGAGCTACATAAACATGAAGGTTTGTGAGATCCAAGATGTGATCTGACTCCTTGTCGCTATGAAAGGTGAATGAATCATCTTTGTATTTTGTAATGATAGATTCCAAGGGGTCCTTGCACAAGGCAATATGACCATTTGGAAAAGAAGTTTTCCAAAGATGAGGTCATAACCAAAATCAAACATTGGGAATAGAAACATCGTATTGAGGTTATTTGGTAGCTGACAAATATCTTGCCTAAGCCTCTTTTAGGAGAAATGATACGAAATGAATGGCATGGTATGCATAGAGCTAGAATGGTTCTCCAAAAGCATTCATTTCAGCCAATTAGTTAGGCTCCATGAGCTTGAGGTTGGACATCAACCATGAAGATTGGGTACTCTTCAATTAATGAGATTAATTGAATTCAGTTATTAGTTTAAAGAAGTTTAAACTTTTGGGAATAATTGATATTCTATAAGTCACAAAGAGTTATGAGTCCATGTTTAATAAGTGGTAGAATCTAATAGGTCACACATAAAAGCCAATAGCAAATCCTACTTGATAAAGGTGAATTTTCTAAAAGTTAGAGAAAATCTTTCATGACCGATTTTGGAGGTAAATGGTTGTAGTCATTTTGACTTGATCAATTTAATTGCTAAATTGATCCAATTAATTGAAGATACTAAATTAGACCAATTAATTAAGGAGTTAATTATTTAATGCCATAAAACTATCAATTGGTCTAGTTAACTTAAGGAATTAACAATTACTAACTTAAAAAGTTAAACTAGTTGACTTAAGAGTTCAGTCAAAAGTACTTAATTAAATTAAAGAGTTTAATTTAATTAAAGTAAAGAATTCATTTTAGAGGAAAAAGCAAATGAAGAGTTCACTGGGTATGGCTATAGAATTTATTTGATGACATTTCATGATATGAAATAAAGATTCCAACTGAAATTCAAATTCACTTAGTTGGGGAGACAGTTTCAAGGAGTTGAAAGCTTTTTCCTATTTTCCTTTGATTTGAGCTAATCAAGGTAATCCTTATTCCAATTTGTACCTAAGGCATATTTAGATCCTTGGTCTTGTGTGTAGCCTAGTTATTTTGGTGTTTTTTATGCTTTAATAGTTGGATCCTAGTGCTATATGTGACTTCACTTGTGTGTGTATTTACATTTCATATGCATTTGCATTTTAATTAACATTTACATTTCATCTCATGAAATGAAATGTTAATTAACTTAAATTCAAATGAACTCTACCATTTGATTTTCCTCCAAACATCAAATTCGTAATGTAATTAAATTAAATCTTTAATTTAATTTAACTCTTTAAGTTAATTAGAGTTTACTTAGATTCTTAACTTGACTTGACAAATTAATTGCCATATGGCACCAGTTAAATTACCTCCTTAATTTAATTAACTTAATATAACTCCTTAAATTATTTTGAATAATTAAAATAGTTAACCGTTTTCTCTCCAAAAATGCCTAGCATGCATTTTCTAGCTCCTTAGAAAATTCCTCTTACCAAATAAGAGTTTCTTTAAGCTTTTGTGTATGACCCATTAGGTTCGTCCATTTATTGGATATATGCTCACAACTCATTATAATATTTTGAATTTTAAAATATTCACATTAGTTTAAACTCCTTTAAACTAATAACTCTTTCAATTAATCTCTATTAATTGAAGAGTACCTAATCTTTGTGGTCGATGTCTAGCAACAAGCCCATGGAGCCCAACTAATTAGATGAATAAATTATATCTTGATGAACCAATATTGCTTACGCTCACCATACAATATGGCATAGAAGTACATTCATTCTTGATAATAATGAGGAAATGAATTCTATCTTGGATCTCGCAAAACTCGATGCTTAAGCAGCTCATGCCCAACTTAACCCCACATGACCCGCTACGTCATTGGGGAAAATTCAAAGCATTAGGACCTAAACATAAGGTTACCATGAATCTTCAAGTCCAAGAACTAATTATATATATTATCGTAAGCTGAAGAACTTGTCACTACTGACCTGCTACTATAGCTATCGAGTAGATTCTCTTGGTGGACGTTCAGTGAACTTGTTCTCTAACAAGAAATTGCTAGCATGCATCCATATCTCACATAGATTGACCATGAAATGGAGCAATGTCCAATTCCTTGGAATATACATCGTTAGTGTAAATCTATTTGAATTTTAAATGCAACGTCTCATAAGATTTTATGATTTGGAATACTTTAAAATCATGACTATAGAAACTTGTTTCATGATCACCATTATATGCATTACCAAGTCCTTTAGTCTTGTATGATTTAAGGACTTTAACCAAATGCAAGCACTACAACAAATTACACAAATAGTAAAAAAATCTTCATTATCATATATTTAAAATTTGTTACCATATGCAATGGTGACAAAATATTTGTTACTAAAACTTCACGAGCTAAACCCCGTTGCCAATAATAAATGGTGACAAAACTTTGGCCTCCATTACTAATTATTCTAGTAACAAAAGTTATTTCATTAACACAATAGGTAATGGTAACAAAATATATTAAGTAATTGTAACGAACATACTTTGTTATGTAATATATTTTTGTTACCAAAAGTTAATCTAATTACACTTATTTATTTGATTAAATTTTGTTACCAATAAATTTGCATTGTTACATATTTCATTAGGAATTGCAAATTTTTTGGTAGATATTATCCATGCATTTTACAATTCATGTCATGATATTAATACTCCTAAAAGGTGTTCTATTTGCTCATAGCTCCCGTTTGATACCGAACAAAGCAAATCTTAGTTTTCATTTTCCTTGTGACGGATTTGGAAGAGGGGATACATGCCAAGTATTAGCTTAGGATCACGTCTTTTTAAGACTATTTTGGTTGTACAATTCTATTGTGGTAGTCATATTCCATTTCAGTTGGAAAATGCAATCTAATGTTTGGGGCAGCATAAGTGCTCAAGAGGTAGTAACTCATATTCCCTGAGAAAACTTCGTGCAGAGTTCTATTAATATTAATGGGTGGCTCTGGGATTTTTTATGGGCATAGGCATCCCAGGTAACTCAGTCTTACGGTTCTTCATTATCAACATATAGCTTTTTTTCCTAGGTAATTTAGTCTTATGGTTATTCATTTCGTATGTGCTTTTAGTTTAATTTAGTCTTTTGGACGTGGTTATTGGCAAGAACTCATTGAATCCATCATTTGGTCTCATAATAAATTAAAAGTTGCTCCTACTACTCAGCCGAGAGCCTTGAGCATTGTACAAGGACATGACGTAGAAGTAACCCATTACCTTCTGGATGGAATTGCCACAACAATAGCATTCTTCTTAGCAAGAATTATTACAGTAGGATAACAACTAGGAAGATTTGAAAGGCATTATGGCATTAAGATTTTCAAGGTTTAGCTAAGGGTTAGCTCAGGATGCCTACTACTCATTGTATTTGGTTTGGTATTGCTACCGCGAATGACTTCGAAAGTCATGATGATATTACTAAGGAATGTCTTTATTGGATAGGTTACTTTTTATTGGCATTGGAAGCACATCACATTATGGCAGGGTAATATTTCACAATTTAATGAATCTTCCACTTATTTGATAAGCTAGCTCAGAGATTATTTATGGTTAAACTCTTCACAATTTATCAATAGATGTAACCCTTTTGGTATGAATTGTTTATCAGTCGAGGCATGAATGTTCTTATTTGGACATCTTTTTTGGGCTACTAGATTTATGTTTTTAATCTCTTGGCATGGATATTAGTAGGAATTGATTGAAACTTTAGCATAGGCTCATGAACGCACACTTTAGTCCAATTTGATTCGATAGGGAGAAAAACCTGTGGCCTTTTCCATTGTGCAAGCCAGATTGGTTAAATTAGCCCATTTTTCTGTAGGTTATATATTCACTTATGCGGTCTTTTAGTTCTGGGGTTTCCACACTTGAAAAGAAAAAACCTAGGATGTATCGTCCAGATCATCAATTTGGTATTATATGTAGCCTTTTTACCAGGAAAAATGCCTAATATTTATAATGTTCTGGTAATTAAAGGCTTAGATACTATTGGTCAACCAATTAATGTGACTTATGAGTTACATCAATTATTAGGGAATAATCGAGTTGGAGATGTAGCTATCTATAGATGGTCTGATGAGAAAATAGAACTGATTAATATGAGAGCTCCTCTAACTATTCCGGTCAGTAGAGCGACTCGAGCATGAATTTTCAATGTGCTTGGAGAGCCTGTTGATAATTTAGGTCCTATAGACACTGGTATAACATTTCCTATTCATCAATCTGCACCTACCTTTATACAATTAGATACAAAATTGTCTATTTTTTAAACAAGAATTAAAGTAGTAGATCTTTTAGCCCCTTATTGCTGTGGGGGCAAAATCAAACTCTTTGGGGGAGTTAGAGTTGGTAAAACAATACTTATTATGGAATTGATTAACAATATTGCCAAAGCCCATGGGGGCATATCTGTATTTGGCAATTTGAATCAATGTACTCATGAAGGAAATGATCTTTACATGCAAATAAAAGAATTTGGAGTGATTAATGAAGAAAATATTGCAAAATAAAAAATAGCTCTAGTTTATGGCCAGATGAATGAACTGCCAAAAGCTCATATGAAAGTTGGGAAGGCATTTTGATTGATAAAAAAGAGGAATCTATTTTAACTGATATGCCTTTAGGCACGACCATACATAACATAGAAATCACACTTGAAAAGATTGGACAAATAGTTAGAGCAGCGGGTGTTGTTGCGAAACTGACTGCAAAAGAAGGGAAATCGGCCACATTAAAATTATCTTCTAGAGAGGTCCATTTGATATCCAAAAATTGCTCAGTAACAGTCGAACAAGTGGGGAATGTTGGGGTGAACCAAAAATGTTTGGGTAAAGCTGGACCAAGCATTGGCTAGGTAAGCATCCTATAGTAAGAGGAGTAGTTATGAACCCTGTAGACCATCCCTATAGGGGTGGTGGAGGAAAAGCCCTAATTGGTAGAAAAAACCCCACAACCCTCTGGGGTTATCGTGCACTTGAAAGAAGAGTAGAAAAAGAAATAAATACAGAGATAATTTGATTGTTAAGATCAATTCAACTTCTTGTCAAAAAGATATACCTTGGTTATATTTCATCTCTTCAGCAAGTTCAATAATGAGCATAATGGCCCTATTGTTTTGATGGGGAGAATAATCTATGATTAACATTTTGGGAAATTTTCAAACGAACAATTTCAATGAAATCTTTCAATTTTTTATTTTACTATATTCAACTTTATGTATTCCTTATCTGTAGAGTACATTAAATGTATAGAAATGGCTATAACATAATTTCTCTTATTCGTATTAACAACTACTCTATGAGTAATGTCTTTATGCGGTGCTAAGATTTAATAACCACTTTTGGAGTTCCAGAATGTTTTAGTTTATGCTCTTACCTATTATCTGGATATATCAAGAAAGATGTACAATCTAATAAAGCTACTATGAAATATTTACTCATGGGTGGAGCAAGCTCTTCTATTATAGTTCATGGTTTCTCTTAGCTATATGGTTTATTCGAAGGAGAGATCGAGCTTCAAGAAATAGTGAATAGTCATATCAATACAAAAATGTACAACTCCCTAGGAATTTCAATTGCGCTCATCATCGTTGTAGAAATTGGGTTCAAGCTTTCCCCCAATCCTTTCTCATCAATGGACTCCTGATGTATACGAAGTAGTGTGGTTCATTCAAGAAATTCCTACCTCTTTATCTATCTCTAAGATGTTTAGATCTTTCAAAACTCTATGAACGTGCAAAAGAGAAATGCTATACTGACTTGGACTCATTCCATTCACGATTTGGAATATTCCATCCTTGAGTTTAGGAGAATTTTTTGTTGCATGGAAAAGCTACCAACATAGCTCCCTATGTAGGTATGGGCCCCCAAGTGCTCCCAACCCAAATTGGAATTTATTAAAAATATTGTTACAATATCTTAAATAATAAATTAATTATAATATAATGGTTATAAATATGATAAATAATTTTGTTACCAAAATAATATTCAATCTTTTTTTGTAATATACTTGAAACAAAATGTCTAGATACCTTTAAATTAGTAAAATCAAAATTTTGTTACCAATAGTTAAAACAACAAAAATATATTGTTACCAATACTTGAAAAATGTAGGCTTGTGGTAATAAATAAATATTACAACCAAAGAAAAGCTACATTGTTCACAATATTGGCAAGGAAGATGCATCTTCCTTAACTTCACAATAAATTTAAAAAATAAAAACCACTAAAATAAAATACTCCCCTAAAATGAAGTTACATGCAGAAAGAAATTATCTAGACTAGGAATCCTAATCAAGAAATCAAAATATCAAAACCTCAAAGGGGAGGTGGCTATACTAAGACAACTCAGCCCCATACAAGCACGGTTCCATTTCAAAGATTGATGAGCCTTAGCTAAAAAATTCAACTACGAGTATTCTATACCATGCAAAATAATTTCTGCAGTCTCTATGTAATCCATGAAGATTTGCATGCATTTTGTGAATATTAGAAGCTTGGGCATTCATCGCATAATCTGGCAAGACAACAATTATGTAACTCTACCTCAGTTCCATTTTGCAATCTAGTCTGTCGTTGAAACAGGTTTCACCAGCAAAAAGGCATAAATTCTAGTTTACTAGATTCTCTACATACCATAATTCTTGTATATACCATAGCATCTGTGCATTCACAAAATTCTGAACATTCAGCAGGTTTTTTAGAGTTATGTAAGAAAAGATATTGTAAAATAGATAAGAAGTAAGCTCAAAATTTCCCAAATTTGTGTAATCAGCCACATAATGATCTCTAAGAGGGTGAAAGTCCTCATTGTATTCATCTTCCATGTAACCACTTGAATTAATCAGATCTAGAGCAGTGGCAACTTCACTCATCATGCCATCGTACTGCTTTGAAATCTTATCAAAACTACCAATTATTTGCCCAAAACCTATAAGAAGAGGTATAAGTTTCTCTGTACTGACAACTATATTTAATTCCCTCCCTATGGCATTGAATTTGGTAAGAGATTTATCAAATGGAAGTTTAGCAAATGAAAGTGCTTGAAGAAGTTCCATATTCACATTGTCATCCTCACCCAAGGTCTCAATCTAGGTTGGAGTTTGTGGCAAGTTGATCTGTTTGATTCAAGGATAAGCAGACAGATTGTGGATATGAAGTATTTATAGCCTTCTCTAGGTGTGATTTGTCGATGGTGCCCCTCCTAGGTAAAGTGGGTTTTAGTCCTTACCAGGGGGTAAATGGTGATTCTAGATTTTGGTACTATTTTAGTTGGCATAATCTCCTATTTTTTAGGGTGAATAGTACCTTTGGTAGGCACCTCTTTGCCAAAGGTGGTGATAGGACTAGTGGGAAAGTTGGTGGCAGCGACTATACTGGCTGTCACATGTCATTAATGCGGAGGTATGCTATCTATTAGAATAATAAATGCGGCGTGGATCTGAGTTAGCACGAAGAAAGAGACCTGAGGTTAACAATAATCGATCAAACATAGCTGATTGACCATTTAACTAATCGACCTGGCCAATGCCGGAATAAGCTAGAATAGCTTATGCATCCCATCGAGCATGGTTGAATATAGTTTACGCAACTAGATAGGTGTTGTCAAATAGGTTAGCCCCAAAATTGATGTTAGGCTTAGTAGGCCTATTAGGTTTAATGGAACTGATGTTGGGCTTAGTGAGCCTGTTGGGCTATCCCATATCATGAGTCCCCCCAACTCGTAGTCCTGATCGAGCTTGTTGATGAGAAGGGGTAAGGAGTTAAGAGGCAGTTATAGTGATTAGCCATATTCGACTGAGGTTTTTGAATCTTTGCCCAGGATTTTTGAATTGTTGACTAGGGTTCGTGGCGATTTCACTGTATTTATTACACCAATTATTTTGCAGAATACGCAATATACGAAGGCAGAGTGTAATCATAACTGACGCTTGGGTTCCCATGCACAAACACCTATAAATAATAGGGATATGTGCCTTTACTTACACTTTTGTTAAATCTATATCTGATCAAATCCTTACCTTTGAAGTTATCCAACTTTGTACGGTTAAAACCAGCCAAATATCCACTATAAGTTACTGTCATTTGCTTCTTTTTTTCTTTTTCTTCTACAAAAAAATGTCTACCAGCTCTAATAGTGAGGGCCCTAGGTTTGAGAACATGGCCTATCAAGGGGGCTAAGGGTGAGAGTGCATCTGAAATGTCCCGTGATTGCAGTCCAAGTAGTTATTCTAGTCATAGCTCAAGTTCGAGCAGTTCCAATAGCTCAAGCAGTGTGAGGGTGGTTTCTAAGGGAAAGGCTAGCCTACTCGAAGTTCCCATAACTTTGGATTGATTATTCACCCCAGACTATTATACTGAGGTAACATTCAAAATAACCCTTACCAACTTGATAGAATTAGGGCAATGTACCATATCCCTGAGGAGTACAGGTTGTTAGTTCCAGGGGCTCGAGGCAGAATGCATCGACCACCCTGAGGGTGTATCACTATGTTTGAGGAAGGGTTGAAATGTGGGCTTGGGTTTTTCATCGTGCAAGTGATAGTCGACCTCCTCATAGGCCTGAAAGTATGTATAACCCAATTATTGCCAAACTACTTCACCACCTTATATAGTTTTGCCGTACTGATGCACTTATATAATCAACGAGCCTTCTTTGCCAATTTTTCCAATCTATTTCATCTACCAATGTTGCCGAAGTCAGGTAGTATCAAGGAGTTTGGCTTCTACTACTTGATTGCTCAACCCCACCAAAAATTCTTAGTATCCCCTGTCTCATCTTATGACCAAGAATGGAAAAAATATTTTTTCTATATTTGGGGGCTAAGGGTTCTCGCCGTTTCCCAAAATTAGTGGAGAGGGCCCATACAGATGCATGGAAACCAAACACCTAGCTGGCCCAACTCATTCATCAGGGACTTAGTTGGATTTAGGCATATGGAGGCCTTGATTCTAATTGAGGAAATGTGTTTGGTATTAGCTGGCTTGTTACTGACCCAACTCGACTTGCCTGAGGGTGATGAGCTAAGTAGTAGTTCTCGTCAACTTTTGTAATTGTAGGTACTATATCTTTCTATTCAACTATAATGTTTGATTATATTATCTATGCCTACAGATCGAGAAGAAGTAATGGCACAGAATTGATTTGAATCCTAAGTTCAAGCTTTGAGAAATTAGGAGCATTGTCAAGCAACTACTGTGCAATGGAAAGGAGCTCCAACGAAACCAGTAGGTTTCGCTCGATCGATGTCACCTTCAGTGTCCGCGCAGGCCAAACAAGCAGCAGAATCTCAGTCTATTCATTGGAAAGATCCTGTCTTGAGCAACCCCATAGGTTGGGGTAAAATAGTCAACGGTCGAACTACGGGGCCTGGCTCCCAAAAAAATCACAGTAGGAAAGAAAAAATAGAAAGTAGCTATAGGCTATGATCTATTCGAGAAGCCTAGCGATGGTGCCCTATTCCAACTTCCACAACTACCTACTCCCCAGTTTGCCATTGACCAAACTGAGGAGATGGATTATTCAATCTCCATCATTCAGGGGGGAATAACAGATGGCAATGCCTTGAAATGGCTCTCGTTAAGGCTGTTCGTATCCGATCAGTGAAAATTGATGAATCTCAACCAGGTCGAGGTCATCCAAGCACTGTCCTACTACTGCAACATGGTAAGTATGTAGTTGATAATAATTTTTAATCAAATTTCCATTTCATAATGGTATTACAGAGTAACATCATCTTTGAATTTCAGGTGGGACAATAGGGCTATAATATTTTTTGCAGATCTGAGCTAGTGCTGATGAAAATGGAGGAGTTTCGAGGAGGAGAGGACATGGAAACCATCGAAGTACAGCTCAAGTCCTTAAAACTCCAGGTCGAGCAACTAAATAAAAGAATGGTCGAACTACAAAAGCAACTCAACTCCAAGGATCAGCAACTGGTCCAGGAGGTCGAAGAGCAGAGCCGTATAGACAATATAATAAAAAAGCTCACCTAAACTTGCAAGTGAGCTATAATTTTGGTCGAACTCAAGGTTATGCCGAGGCGATCGATGAAGCCAAGGAGGCCTTCAACCACTGTCTTTCAAAGATGCAACGCGAAGCGATTGAACAATTCATCATTAGCAATGCTTTTCAAGATGCGAGCATGGTCGCATCCTTCGATAATGCTCGAAAAGCCTTCCATATGTTTGTAAAGTAGCTCAAGCATCTAGGATATGATTTTTGCCTTGAAGACAACAGCAAAATAAGCTTGGCCCTAAACAAAAAATTGGAAGCCTGTCCTGACCCTAAACAAGGTGAAGCCAAGTAGGCCCCAGGGACAGAGAATGTAACTAGTGTACTTGATGAGCCCTTAACTGAAGCCCATAAGAAGAAGGCTGAGGTCGATGCTAGGTTGGAGCAGTTGGCCAAGGAGTTCACAATCACGGAGGACCTGATAGTGCAACTAAAGGAGGAAAAGGTCGATGTGGCACAGTACGTGCTGCACTCAACCAACTTTTTGATCAATGTGGATGGGCCTTCCGAACCTTCTTAAGTAGTTTCACCACTCATATGTGCACTACCTGACTTGGACTCTAAATAGCTTACAGGCAAGCCGAGTGGGACTAGCAAGAACTAATCCAATGCCCCCCATTTTTTTTATTTTAATGTAATAGCAATCAATCACTTGAAGAATAAAGACTATTTTTCCTTTAATTTTTCCATGTTAAAGATAGTAATTAAGTATTTTCTCGTCAAATTAAATTATCATAACAATGTGGAGAGTAATTGATGAATGACCTAGTTGTTGCCCTTACAGTGAAGGAAAACAAGATTGTTGTCACCTGAGTTGACTTGTTGTAGCCTTGTCTATTGTACGGCCATTACACAACTTCTTCAACTTTTAGTACTTGTTGGTCGACTATGGAGTCAACTCTGGGGTCGACATGATCGACGTGGGTTAGTTGACTTCAGCGCTATAGCTGGCTTATTTCTTTATCGACTAGAAGGGCCGACACCAAGCATAGAAGCATGGAGTAGCAACACAAGGTTGCTTATGTGACGACTATGGGGTCGACTTAATTCATCAACTGCAGGTTGTCTTCAATTATGGCAGCACAAGGCCATTTGAGTGGCTACATGAGCAATTTATTCATCAACTGTGGGGTCAAATTGGGTTGTGGTGACATGAAGCCGCTTAAGTGGTAACACAAGCTACTTGTTTGTCGACTGCGAGATTGACTTGGGTTGTGGCAGCATGAAGCTGCTTGAGTGGCAGCACAAGCTACTTGTTCATCGACTGTAGGATCAACTTGGATTGGTGTGGCATGAAGCTATTTGAATATGACTATGACTCTAAATCATATCAACACTATTAGAATTTTATTCGAGATAAAAAACTTCAATTAGGAAAATACAACATGATCTCAAATGTAAAATTTCCTGAGGTTGATTGCATTCCATAGGCAAGGCAGTTCTTCTCCTTACATATTAGCTATTCTGTAAGCATTATGCTTTGATACTTTAACAGTGGTGTATGGTCCATCCCATTTAGGGTTGAGCTTATCGACATTCTTGGAGACTTCTGCTTTTTTAAGAATGAGATCTCTAACCTTAAGATGGCACAATTTGACTCCTTTGTTGTATTTCTCGGCCATCTTGGAACTATAATGCTACAGGGTGTTATAGGCTTCTTGGCAACATTCGTCAATGGTCTCGAGGTTGAGCTTTCTCTCCAACATGTTCCTCAACGGATGGAAGTGGATAACTCAAGCTGTGTGTTGGGTTAGCTTTGAGGGGATTACTGCTTCGGACCCATAAACTAGACTGTAAGGGGTATGTCCTGTAGCTATTCGAGGAGTGGTTTTATACGCCCATAACACACCAATGAGGTCATCTGCCCAATTTAAGCCAGCATCTTATATCTTAGCTTTTAGATGGTCGAGGATCGTTCTGTTGGTTACCTCCATCTAGCCATTTGATTGGGGATTGCCCACCAAAGTGAAGTGCTGTGCTATCCCCAATGCCTTACACTAGCCCTTGGTGCTCTTACTCTGGAATTGAGTGCCGTTATCAGAAATTAGGACTTTAGGTAGATCAAAATGGTAAATAATATTTTTCCATATGAAACTCTTGATGACCGCATCCATTATCTTTGGAATCGTCTCCGCCTTAACTCATTTAGTAAAATACTCGATTGCTATGATTATGAATTGTTGTTATCCCATCAATTTTGGTAGCGAGCCCTGAATATCAATGCCCTACTAATCAAAAGGCAAAGAAATCTACACACTGACCATCAACACTGCGGGTTAGTGCAGTAAATTTGAGTAAACTTGACATGAAGCATTCTTACGCACATAATCCACTAAGTCTTTCAATAAAGTTAGCCAAAAGTATCTGTACTTGATCACTTTGTGGGCCAGGGATCATCCTCCAGAATGATTGCCACACATACCTGCATAAATGTCTTGTAACACCTCTAAAGCCTGATCGTGGTCAAGATACCTCAAAAGGGGGCCCGTGATTAACCTCTTATATAACTATCCATGCTCATCAAGAGCAAATTTGGAAACTTAATGTTGAAGGTGTCGATTCTTGTTCCTGTCCTCAAGGTTGGTGCTTTAGCTTAGATATAATTTCATCGGAGTCTGCCAAGAAATTGTCATTCCTTTGATGCTTGTTATCAAACTTTCCTCTTGGGACCTAATTGATGGTTTATCAGAGACCAAAAATGTGATTTTTTTTGTCCCTCATCCCCTTGGTGGAGCTGGCAAATTTTGAAAGAGCATATGCCCATTCGTTCTCAGATCGAGGAACCTGGCTAAAGGTAAAACTTTTGAATGATTGTTGCAAATGCTTCACTTCGGCCAAGTATTGGCTCATCATCGCGTCTTTAGCTTCGAAACTTCTATCGACCTGTTAGGCTACTAGCTGAGAGTTTTTGATTGCGACCAAGTGCTCAACCCCTCGTTCAAGCACCATTCTCATTTATGCTAGAAAGACTTTGTATTCTGCCTCATTGTTTGTGACTACATAATCCAACTTTATTGCAAAATCATATTCTTTTGCATTTAAAGAGTGGAGAGCAACACCTACTTCTCCACCAGATGTGGTCAACGATCTATCAATATGCATTGTCTAAACAAGAAGAGCCTTAAGACTCGTCTCGGGCAGGTCAATTCATTCGGTAATAAAGTTAGCTAGGACTTGTGCTTTAATGGCTATTCGAGGCTAGAAAGTAATATTGAACTCTCCTAATTTGATTGTCCATTTGGTCAGTCTTCTAGATGTATCCAGCTTCGTCAGTAGTTGTTTCAACGACTGGTTGGCCAGCACTACAATAGAATGAGATTAGAAGTATGGTTGCAATTTTTGAGCTGCAGTCACTAATGTTAAAGTAAACTTCTCAATCTCCAAATAATTATGCTCCGGCCCATGGAGTGACTCGCTACAATAGTAGACCGATCAATGGGTGCCATCTCAGGTCGAGATCAGTACTAAGCTAATCGATGCTGCGGAGACCACTAAATACACCCGAAGCACTTCACCCAACTCAGGTTTCGCCAACATAGAGGGCGAGACCAAGTACTATTTCAGTTTCACCAGCACCTAATCATATTACGTAGTCCATTGGAAGCCCAATTTCTTAGCATTTCTAAGAATTTTAAAAAAGGGTAAACTATTGTCGGCCAATCTTGCGATGAACCTACCTAATGCTATGATCTTTCCAGCTAACCTCTGAACATCACAAATTATTCTAAGAGGGGTAACGTCGAGAACTATTTGGAGTTTTTGTAAATTGTCCTCAATGCCTCTTTAGCTAACCGTGCAGCCCAAAACTTTTCCTCCACGGACACCGAATGTATACTTATTTAGGTTTAATTTCAAACCAAAAGCTCTCAAGATCATAAAAGTGTGACTGAGGTCGAGCAAGTGATCCTAAGCATTTTCTATTTTGACAATCAGGTCATTGACATAAACCTCCATTAATTTACCAATTTATCCTTTGAACATAAAATTGATGAGCCGTTGGTAAGTTACTTCGGCATTCTTCAACCTCAAAGGCATGGCCAGGAAATAGTACAACTTATTTAGAACCACAAAGAAGGTCTTATCCCTATCCTTGAAAGCCATGAAAATCTAATGATAGCCTTGAAATGTATCCATCATGCTCAATAACTCACACCTAGCAGTTAAGTCAACTAATTAATCTATGCGGTGCAGAGGGTAAGGATTCTTAGGACAGGCTTTATTTAAATCCATAAAATCATTACACATCCACCATTGTCCCTCATTTTTTGGGACTAGGACAACATTATAAAGCCAAGAAGGGTACTGAACTTCTATAATATAACCAGCATTTAAGAGTTTCCTAACGTCCTCCTCAATGATTTCTGTCCTCTCCACATTAAATGTCCTCATCTTCTACCGACTGGTTTGTACGAGGAGTCTATATTAAGGTGGTGCATAATAATGTTGGGGTCAATTCCCTAAAGGTTGGATACCTTCCACGCAAAGATGCCAAAATTCTCTCTTAGGAAATTGACCATGTGATACTCCAAGTAGGAGCCCAGGTTAGTTTTGATATGGGTCATCTTATTGGGGTTTCCCTATTCAAGCTCAACAGTCTTAAAGTCTTAAATAAGCTCCACCTTTGTGTCTTCAAACTTTCGCATCCTGCTAGCCCATATTCATTCTTTTAAAGGTAGAGAGAAAGATTCTGTTGGTTGAGCTGCCATTGTTGACCAAGACCTTGTGTACTTCAAGTTGGCAATCTCCACAAAGACTACCATTAGACAGTCTATTTTATGGTCGACGTTCCTACCCTTGAGGTGTGCCAAGTTGGCATCAATAAATGAGATAGGTTCTGCACTCATTGTAAGATGGAACGTTGTCTCGACATGGGAGGCCTTGGCCAACTCAAGTCTCCTCTGGGTTTTTCGTCAAGCCAATTTTGAGTCCCCCCAGTGTGACCTCCCACAATCTTATCAATGACTCCTCAAATGGATGGATGATTCTCATGGGCATGTTTCTTTCCTTTTTTTTCCTTCTAGGGCTAATCGATCTTTCTCTACAAGCAGTTCAATCAATTTTACCCCTTTTGACTTGGGAGTCCATGGCTATGTACTTCTTGAGGTGTCTCTGCCTGATTAACCTCTCAATCTCATCTTGGAGATTGAAGTATTCATCGGTATTGTGCCCCTTTTGCTTGTGAAAGTGTCAATATTTCTTAGATTTTTTCATTACCTCAGTCTCTGTCAACTTTCTAGGTTTCTTGAAGAGGTTATCATGCTGTAAAGCATACAGGACCTCCCTCCTAGGGATGTTCAGGGGTGTATAGTTGTGGAATTGCTTTATAGGAGATTGATCTCTCTCTTTTTATGTTTTTGGTCATTTTTTTTCTTCTTATCGACTTTGGAGGATCCGAATTTAAGCCTATTCATCTCCTCCTATGTCATATATCTCTTGGCCAAGTCAAGTAACTCTTCCATCAACCTGGGCCATTCCTACACCAAAGCATTGGCGCACGCCTTGTGTCTAAGCCCCAAGAAAAGTACGTCAATCAAGAACTCAGTCTTAGGGTTATCAATCCTTAAAACCTCCATGTTGAATCTAGTGAAGAAATCCCAGAGAGACTTCTCTTTGCTTTACTTTACAGTATGGAGATGGGTATGGGGGCATTTCGCCTTCCTTCTACTAGCGAACTGATATAAAAACTTATCACACAATTAATCATAAGAATAGATTGACAATGGCTTGAGCTTAAAAAATCAGTCGAGTGCTATGCCTTGGAAGGTAGTCACCAACATTTTGGCATGAATGTATTCATTGTACCTGTGCAACTGCATCGTGTGTTCAAACTACATCAGGTGATTAGATCGAATGTGATCTATTGAGTCTGCAATCTCTTTCTGCAATTCTAGTTGCCTCCTTTCCTCCTAATGGCACCTTGGGGTAAGTTTACGGTGGGTGGGCAGTCGCTTAGATTCTTGGCGGCCACGGCTATTTCAGGGAGACCTATCTTCTGGAGGAGGCGGCTGAGGGGTAGCACTGGCAGCAAGGGCAGGCACCATGGTATGCCTATTTAATGCGACAAACTGCTAGGCTGAAATCTGAGTGGAGATTTGCTCACTTATCAGCTACATTGACTAAGGCATGGTTAACGTCACCACTTGCTCTTAAGGGGCATTAGGGCCTGGAGCATGTGCACCATGTGGGGGTGGATTGGGAGGCGGAAAGGTGGACCTTCTATTCTCCTCCCTTCCGGATGTGGCTCTACATATGTTTACCATTTGTTTTTCATTGCAATCTCGAGAGTTCCAACAAACCGCGCCAAAAATGATGAGGTTGAAAGCTATATATAGTAAAAGGGGTACTATTTGGATTTTCGACCTGGGCGTTTGATGAAATCAACTTATGTTCTTCTTGAGGTTTGAGATCTGTAACAATCAACACACATCAAATTAGCCAAAGTGCCCCGAGCTAAGACACTCTGATGCTCAAGTCAGTTATGGTCAAGATGAGATAATTAAATAGAATATAGAAAGATTATAGTATATTTGGCATTACCTGGAGCGTGGTTGGATATGAAGTATTTATAGCCTTCTCTAGGCATGATTTGTCGATGGTGTCCCTCCTAAGTGAAGTGGGTTTTAGTCCTTGTCAGGGAGTAAATGGTCATTCAAGATCTCGGTACTGTTCTAGTTAGCACAATCTCCTATTTTTTAAGATGAACAGTACCTCTGGTAGGCACCTCTTTGTTAAAGATGGTGATAGGGCTAGTGGCAAAGTTGGTGGCAGTAACTGTATCGGCTATCACGTGTCATTAATGTAGAGACATACTGCTTGTCAGAATAATAAATGCAACGTGGATCTAAGTCAGTGCTGGAGAAAGAGACCTGAGGTTAACAATGGTTGACCGGACGTAGCTAGTCGATGATTTAACTAATCGACCTGGCCCATGGCAGAACAAGCTAGAATAGCCAACGTGTCCTGTCGAGCACAATTGATTATAGTTTACTCGACCAGATAGGTGTTGTCAAATAAGTTAGCCTCAAAACTGATGTTTGGCTTAGTAAGCCTGCTGAGCTATTCCATATCACATATACATATTTATAAATATATAATATATACAAAAGTATAATATATTTTATGTTAAATGTGCATATTATACTATAAAAGTATTAAAGGATTTAGTAAAGTTTTATGTCATGTATTTCTCCACCACACCACCATATTTGTGTATATTATATACTGATAAATATATGTATATAATATATATTTATATATATTATATACAATGAAAAAACTTGAATAAATAACATAAATAAAAATACAAAAATTAAAATAGGTTTTTAAATTAAAAGTAAATGAAAGAAGATATATGAAAATATACTTAAAAATAAATAAATTAAATTGAAACCAAGTTATGTATAAATAAAAATTAATTATTTATATAAATAAAAATATATATAAGACTTAATAATGATTGATTAAATTGAAAAAATAAATAATTTCATATCATATGAAATTAAATCATCTTAAATTATTTATTAAACAAATAAACATAATATTTGATTATACCTAACTATAAAACATAATTAATATATAAATAACAAGTTATTTAATTAATTTAACTCATTCTTTGTAAATTAAAGCATGAAATTTGTAAAATTGCAACAACTTCTATTTTATGGATAAAATAGGCTTTCTTTTATAACAATATTGATGGATAAATAATTTTTATGGTGGTTATGGCATTCATATATACTTAAGTCAAATTTTATTAATAATTCATTATATTTAATTATAAACAAAATCTAAACTAATACTTTCTCTACATTATACCATACAGGATGACTATTACTTTCTCCATACTATACCATATTAGGATGACTATATTTAATTTACATTATCAATTCATGTAGTAAATGAATGTACACATAGTTGTAACATATAAACTTCTATTTAGGGAAAATTGCATTTTTGGTCCCATTGAATAGGGGGATTAATATTTTTGATACCTAGGTTGACACTTATAGGACCAAAATTCTAAATTTTTTCGCACATTTGGGACAGCATCTCAACCTCCGTTAGTGTCTAGGCAAAACTGTTAAATGAAAAACAAATTAATTACTCAACAATCCCAAAAAATTGATTTATTTATAAAAATCCCACAAAAATTTGAAATGCCTAATTAACGTTCGTTAAAAAAATTTAAAAAAAAAACTAAAAATAATTAAAAATATATAGCACAAAATCCTCATAACAAATTAAAAATTTTATATATCAATATAAATATATATAAAGTAAATATCATATAATTATATATAAAATAAATATTATATAAATATATATAACCCACCCCCACCACCAAATCCCACACTGTCGGCCATGGCCAGCAGCCGCTAGTTGTCATTGGCTATGGAAAAATGGCCAGATCTGGCAGCCGTCTATGGCTTGCCATGGTTAACTTGGCTAGCAGCCGACCATGGCCACTTGGCCGCTGGCTACTAATTGACCATGGGTGATTTGGCTACTAGATGCAGCCATGGCTTGGCATAGGGGTAGTGGGTGTGGGGGCTAATTGGAGAGGGGGCACAAAGGAAGGAGAAATATATATATATATATATATGTATGTATGTATTTTTACTTATTTATTTATTCTTAATTAATAAATTGTAATCAAATTAGCTTAAATTGATTTTTTTCACTTATGTTATTTATTTAAAATCATTAAATTATTTTCTTCAAAATAATTAAAATTTTTTATTTATTAAAAATTATTAAAATTATATTGTTAGAAAAAAAATTTAAATTTTATTTTTGGTTAAATTATTTATTTTGATTAATAAATAAATTTAATATTTTATTTATATATACACACATCAAGGGTCTCTTAGGGTTCAAACTCCTAATATCAGATACTACGTAAATTATTAAATATATTGTAGATTGTATTTTATTTTTAGATTATTTATTTTAATTAACACATAGATTTAATTATATATATAACTATATTATTTTAATACTATAAAATTTGTAATTCTCAATTATGAAATTGTGTTATCTAGGATAATAGATTTTTTTTATTTTTTTTTATTTTTTTAATTTCAAATTAATAAATAAATTCAACTCAATCTAATTAAATTGTTTTAGATTATATTTATAATTTTAATATTATTGAGTATTTAATTCTAAATTATAAAATTATATTAATTAAGAAATGGAATTAATTTCTTATTTTCTTTTTAATTTTTTTACTTATTTATTTAATTAATAAAAAATTTAATTAAATCAGATTAAATTACTTTAGATATGCTAATGATTTTAAATTTTTATTTTCTAATTCAACTTGAATTTAAAGATTACATAGTATTTAAGATATTTTACTAAAAATAAAATATATTTAAATTTATTTTGAGTAATTTAAACAATATAAAATTACACCCCCATGGTATAAAAGATATTATAAATAGGTTTAAAGGTATTTTTATCTAAAAAAATAATTAAAATAGCTTTCAAAGGTCATTGTTGAATTTTTACATAAATTTTCGAATGACATTTGTAAATTTATTAACAAATGCTCATAGTTCTTCAAACATGTTAGATGGAGAGAAATATTGAGGGAACTTTTTTAATTTATTTGGATTTTTTTTGGATTTATTAATGAATAAGCTAAATTTTAGGGACTTCACATGAATTTCAATCGCCACTTTCCATCTAAAAACTAATGGAAAGTTATATGGTGCCCCAAATGCATTGATAAAAATAAATATTTTGTCCTATAAGCATAGACCTAGATTACTTAGGTACCAAAAGTGCGAACTCCCCCATCCAATGGGACCAAAAGTGTAAATTTCCCCTTCTGTTTAATTAGATGGTTACACTAATAGAAAGAATTAAGCAACACCAACAATCATGTAGGTTTTTTAATATAAATATTTAATGAGCGAATAATTTTAATTTAATAAATTATAATTTTTTGGATAAACTTATTTCTTGAATTTTTACATCTATACAAATTACAATACAATGAAAAAAGTTTTATTTTCTAAAATCAAATTAATTAAGCAGGAAAATCAAAGGTTTTTTAAAATTCATAAATAATTTGGATAAAATAATGGAAATAAACTTTGTATAAACTATTTATAAGTAGGAGAAGTTAAAATTTAAAGGGAGTAAAAATTGGAGAAATTCATTTTTGGAGGGAAATATATTACTTCATTATGTAGAACAAGTATTAAATAAAATTGTTACCATTTCAATAGAGCCCTTAATTTTCTTTCTTTTTGCTAACATAGTGTTTGGTTATGTTTTATATGTTTTGTATTATGTGTTTGGGAGAATGAGTTTTGAGAGTAGAGTTGGGGAGTGTGATGGTTGTGTTGGAGAATGTGATAAATGTTGTTGGAATAGTGCTCTGCAAGCTAATGAGATTGACCTTATAAAAATTATTTCTTGTAAAACAATCTTGATTAAATGATATTTGTTATATGGCCGTCTTCATGTTATGCTTTATTAAACTTCACTTGCATTTGAATTAAAACCTTAGATCACCTATGACTGCGGGATTGGGTTTGGTGACCATGGAATAAGTCTTACATGATCGTGATCTTAAATCTTTTAAGTTATAGCATCTTATGAGATGGGGCATCTAAGATTCAGACAGACTTGCACTAACAATGCATAAGTCCAAGGGCTGGAGATTGCTTCATTCCATGAGCAATTGTATGAGATAAGGAGCATGTTAGTGGGAGCTTGTTAAAGAATAAAGCACTAATAACCCACTGTAGAATCCACTAGATAGCCGTAGTGGCAAGTTAGTAGTGACTAGTTATCCTGCTTTCGCTAATGCATATTTTTAGTCCTTTGACTTGAGGATCCATGGTAACCTTATATCCAATCCTTATATTTTGACTCATCCTTGGTCACTTAGTGGGCTATTTGGGTTGAAATTGGGTATGAGCTACTTGGCATGGTGGTTTGTGAGATCCAAGAAAGAATTTGACTCTTTGCTGTTGTGAAGGATGAGTACATCTCCTATGTGTTCTATAATAATCGATTTCTAGAAATCCTTGCATAAGATGGTGTGACAATTTGAAAAATGAGTTTTTCAAATGTGGAGTCACACAACAGGGATTGAACATTGAGAATAAAGACATAGTATCGAAGCTATTAGGGAGCTGACAAATATCTTGCCCTAGGCTTCTTCGGGAGATAGAAGATGGAATGATCATATTTGTATGGCATGTGTAGAGCGATGATGGTTCTCCAAAATATTCATTTCAGCTAATTAGTTGAGCTCCATGGGCTTGAGGTTGGACATCGACCTTGGAGATTGGATACTCTTCAATTAATTAGATTAATTGAATTAAGTTGACCAGTTTAAAAGGAGTTTTAAACTAAAATAAATATAAGATGTTCAAAAGTCACAAAGAGTTGTGAGCCTATGTCTAATGAATGGTAGAACTTATTGGGTTAAGCTTCCTAATTAATGGAGAGAATTTTCTAAGGAGTTAGAAAATGGTGTCTCCTAGTGGACCAATTTTTAGGGCCATATTTTGAGGGTTAATTTTAGCTTGATTGATTTAAGTGTTAAATTAATCAATTAATTTAAGAGTTAAATTAGACTAATAATTAAGGAGTTAATTATTTGGTACCAACATGACCATCAATTGGTTAAATTAATTTAAAGAGTTAAGTTAATGAATTTAGCTTAAGTAGTTAAGCTAATTTAACTTAAAGAGTTAAGTTAAAGGATAATTAATTAAATTAAATAGTTTAATTTGATTAATTAGAAAGAAAGCATTTTGGAGAGAAAACTCAAATGAAATTTGAGATAGCATCTTAATTAATTTGAAATGAGATCTCAAATGTTATTAAGATCCAAATGAAATTCAAATGAAATTTGGAATCAAATTTTGCCACCTAACCACACGCCATTGGCCACCTCCCCTCATGGAATGTGTGATGCCAACTTGGTGTAAGGAATTATATTCTTCATTTCTCTCCAAAATATTTGCAAGCTAGCATTTCATATGTTGAAGGCTATGCTTCTTTCTTCATCTTCCTACCCCAAATTCGGCCTCCATAATCACCAAATCTTTTGTCTTATTCCAAATAAAGACTAGAAATCTAGGAAGATCTTATTGGTGTGTGGACTTTTGCAATAGTGGCAAGGCGTGTGACTTGCTCAATTTTTGGAGATTCATTTGCATGAGGTCCGATTTTGCAATTTTCTCTAGGACGTTCTAGATGGCCAATAGATCTGAAGTTTTAACTGGAAGTTCTCCAAGGTGTTGGATATCTCCAGATATTTTTTTCAGAATTTTTGAAGGTGATTTGATAGGGGCAATCTTCTCACTATGCCACTAGTAGGCAGATTTTGTAATTAGTGTTCATTTGATAACTTTTGGATTTGCTCATCAAGGTAATCTACTACATAAATATAAATCATAGACATGATTAGATCCTTGATTAGCTTGTAAGCACTAGTTACTTTGATGTTTTGAAGTTTTCATTTTAGATCCAAGTGCCTATTTTGCCTTAAAATGTTGTTTATATTTGGGAGAATAGCTAAAAATTTATTTTGGAGAGTTTTGGTATGTTTGTAGTTAAACATTTCTTGATAATTAGATATTTACACACAAAAAATTAAATTAAATAAAAATTTTAAAAAATAAATTATATGAAATGTAAGTATAAAAATAAAAAAAATAAATATATAAGAAAGAAAAACAAATAAAACTATATATATGTACATATACATATGAATATATACATATATATACACATCCATACATATATAAAATGAACTAAGTACCTCACCAATGTGGCAATTGAGCTTTCTGTGGTCTAGGTGTGGGTGGTTTTATTTGGGGGAGGAGGGAGGGGGTGATTGGGTTTTCTTAATATTTGTACTTTATTTAATTGTAAAATTTGTTAAATCGGTTAATTGTTTGACATATAGATTTAAGTAGATCCAAATAAAGAATAATTTTTTCTTTTACTTTTTAGCTATTTAATTTTATTTTTAATTTTTTAACTATAGCGAAGGGTGACATTGGGCATATAGGGAGGGATGTGCCAATTTTTGGAGGAAATTTTTAATTCCGATGTAATATTAATAACTAAAATATTTTTTGCACTTTAAATAAAATAATTTATGGAGGGAACAAAATTTTGAAGGAAGAAACTTTGGAGCAAATTTGGAGGGAAACAAATTTTATGTGGGACTTTATTTAATTATGATTTAAAATTAGTAACAAAAGTATTTGTTACCAATTTCATATAACAAAATTTTAGAGGGAAAAAATTTAAAGAGTGTAAAATATTAGCTGTAGCAACAAATATATTTGTTACTATAAAACTTAATTGTAACAAATTTGTCAACATTACAAAAAGTAGAAACTTTTGTTACAAATATATCTTCCTAAAAGGTTGGAAAAATTGTTTGTAACAATACTTCAATTTTGTAACAAATTTTTCTTTAGTTACAGAAGAATTATAAAATTTTGGGTAACAAATTATAGCGCTCCCTCTAGGGACAGCACCTGAGCTGAGGCACTACTCTAATTAAGACTTATTTCTCAAAATTACAATTCAACAGTGGGCCTATAAATTCAAACATCTCAAAATTAACACTGATACAACTCCAACAATACTAAATAAACCACAAAATGGATATACCCAAAGTGTTCAGGGAACCAAGTTATTTAACAAACTCTAATAGATTAAGCCATTATTTTCATCATATACTACAATCTTCAAACAAAATATATACATCACAAGGTTTCCAAGGTCAACTAATAATTACAAGTTCCATACTTAGTTTTAGCTCCAATTCTATTACAAAACAACTAAATATTTCCTTCCAAACTTGACACCCACCAGAGTCCATCTTTGTATGAAAGATTATGAAATACAAGGGGATAAGTCCAACGACTTAGTAAGGGATATGTGCAAGTAATAATAGTAATTACTGAGGAGAAACTCAACTTGATAAAACATAATTTTTCAAACTGAATATAATAGAATTCGAAAAAATAGATAGACGGTATGGAAAAGCAAACAGGAAACTCTTCTGCCTTATTGCTCTAAAAATAGATTATAGATAAACAAAAATTATTTAGGCAAATCAAACCAAAAGCATATGTATTCCAAGAAAAGGCTATGAGATACGCATTGCAAATTCATCTTATACTAGACAGACAGATAAATTACCTAAGTGTAATAGCTTAGAATGTGGTAGATGCCTATAAGAATTGTATAGAGCACTGCTGATACCTAAGGGAAAATCCCTAGCATATCGCTCATACCCAGGAAAAAATTCCTAGCATACAATTGGCACCCAAGGGGAAATTCCTAGCGTACCAGTGACATCCAAGGAAAAACCCCTAGCATGCCCCTACATAACCAAATAGATCGCCCAGTATGGCCCTTAGCCCATATATTCACCATATACATAATAGAACAATCACTCATACCGATGCCCAAGGGGAAATCCCTAATGTACTATTAGTTACAGATCAATAGATCATATTAGAACAGAGCAAAATGCTACCGAGGCAATAGAAAATAGTAAATGGAACACAAATAAGCCAGCATGGCCAATAAACACAGAGTTGATAACAGATATCCGACAAGGCAACAAATACAATACAGGCAGTCTAAATACAAGACAAATAGATATTAGAATAGCAGATAATTGACAAATGTTCTGGGCGCCAAAATGGACAAAAAATAGAATCGACATCAGAAATAACCCTCACAGGGATAATCAAGTCAGATAAAAGATAACAAACAGATCTCAAACATAGATCAAAATACAGTTCAGAAATAATAAAACCTACACAGTGACCAATTACAACCACATATAAGAAATGCATTGCCAGATCGACAGACCCTCATAGGGGTTACCAACAAATAAGAGCAGTTTAACAAGCAACAACCCAGAGTGAGAGACCCTTACCTCTTGTAGTCCCAAACAAAAACAGCCAAAAATTTATCTATTGCTTATTGGCGCCTAGCTCATCATCACCTAATCAAGAAAATATGCCACGAGTCAAAATTCTCCAAATTCAACATTCACGCATAAATCCCTAGTCAAATTCTCATTCCAATACTATTTAACTTATAATGAATCCTGATATCAAAATTTATATTCAACTTATTATTAGCCAACATACAAGTCCAAAATCACATCTCTCATTACCCTATTCCTTACATAGGAAAATAATAATCAAAATACCTATATCAACTTAAAGGCTCAACTCGGATAAAACTAATTGATGCGGCTAGAAGCTGCGTATAAAGAAAAAGAGGGTGTGTTACTGATAAATCGACCAAGGAGGTCGAGTATTCATAATTATGTATAACTTGAGGCTTGAAATATGTAACCACAACATACGTTAAACTAGCCGAGGTGCCCCCAACTAAGGTACTCCAATGCTTAAGTTAGTTCTGGTCGAGATAAAGAGATCAAACAGAATATAGAGAATGTAAAGCTTATAGTATATGGGACATTACCTTGAGCATGGTTGAACCTGGAGTATTTATAGCGTTCTATAGGTGTGATTTGACCCTAGTACCCTTTTCAAGTATACTGACTTTTATCTTTGCAAAGGGGTTGGGGTCATTCCTTGTCTAGATCATGGCATTATGCCAGGTGGCTAAATCTCCTATTTTCCCGAATAAACAGTGCTAGTGGAGGTGCATCTTTGCCAAAGTTGTTGGCAGAGTTTTCAGAGTTGTCAGAGTTGGTGGCAGCAGTTGTATCGGCTATCACGTGTCATTAATGTGGGAGCATGCAACCTATCAGACTATTAAACACGACAAGAATTTGAGTCAATGCTGGAGTAGGTCTTGAGGTCGATACTTGTTGACCAGACTCAAATATTCAAACTTCTAGAATGGTCCTAAGGTCGATACGGGTCAACCGTGGACCCTACCAAGTGAGGTCAATACCGATCGACCAAACAGACTTACCGTTGGGCCTCCTAGGCTGTCTCATTTGATATTGGTCCTACTGGGTTATCCCATATCACTAACGATTGCATGCATGCATGCATGCACATATATATACATAACATGCAATAAATCAAATAAAATTCTGATCTTACTAATGAAAGCTTGAAATCACAAATCAAAAGCATCGGGACGATCATCACATCAAGATGAGGAGACTGGCTCTCTACTGCCATTCGTTGCCGTTGAAAAATTTAACTTCACCCCTAGATTATTTCTCTCATTGTGAGGATTCCAACATGATCTTTTGTTTCCAATTTTGAGTCTTGTAGATACCGAAATGGGCCAAAAATTGTCAACTTTTTTCTTCTTCCATCAAGCTCCAATCACTGTCTTGCCATCATCAGAGTTGCCATGCAAGGGCGCTGTTGAGTTTCTCTTATCAAGGGCTACCTAACCCGACCCTCAAAATTGCGAATGGTTGCTGAAAATAGAGAAACCTAGCTACCACCGTAGGTTGGCTCTTCTCGATCACCTCCCACTACCATTGCTCCGCAGCTCGATTGGTGGTTTTGAGGTGATAAAGGTGTTGGTGGTGGTGAGGGGAAGTGGTTGGTGGGTTTGGAAGGGTGAAAGGCCACCGGAGAATGGCTGGAGATGGTGGTGTAGCTGTGGTGAAGAATAGAGAAAAAAGGAGAAAGAAAAGAAAAAAGGAAAAAGAAAGGAAAAGTAGGGTGGAAATGGCCCCTACCCAATCTCAAAATCTGATTTTTGATTTGATTGAACTTTCTTTAATAAAATTTTAAATTATGCAATTTTACCTAAAATCTTTAGAAAATTGCGGTTAACCCCAACGTGTTCAAAAGTTTACACAATTAAGTCTACAAAAATTATAATTTAGCCCAAAAAATTTTTAAAATAATTAATAATGTGAAATTCATAAAAAAATTTATTAATAATAAAATTATATATTATAAATAAAATTAATAAAATTTTAGGGGTGTTACAGACCTCCCCCCTTAAAGGAATCTGGTCCCCAAATTCTCACTTGAATATTGAAATAACTCGCGATATTATTGGGGCATGAGATCCCCCTATTCCCAAGTTGCTTTCTCAACATTGTGATTGCGTCACTACACTTTCACCTAAGGAATCTTTCGATTCTTGAGCCCTCAAAACCTTTTATCTATGATACAAACTAGTTGCTTCTCATATGTTAGGTCGCCTTCTAGTTTCATGTGTTCATGAGATATGATATGAGATGGATCTTAGTAGTACTTCCATAGTTGCGACACATGAAAGATGTCATGTATTCCAACTAAACTCTGGAGTAACACTAGATGATAAGCCGTTGGTCCAATTCTTTCGCATATCTCATATGACCCCACATATCCTAGACCTAGTTTTCCATCTTTGCCTATTCTTCTGATCCCTTTCCACAGTGACACTTTGAGAAACACTCGATCGCTAACCTCAAATTCTAGGTCTTTTCTCCATTTATCAGCATAACTCTTCTATCGGTCCTAAGCAGCCTTCATCTGCTATTTTATAATATACACCTTTTTTATAGTCTCTTAGGTTAGTTCAAACCTTATAATCTCTAAAAACTCTTTAATGGTACCTTTATAATCCGATAAATCCCAATATAGTGGGAATTGACACTTTCAACCATACAATGCTTCATATGGTGCCATTTGCATAACAAATTGATAGCTATTGTTATAGGTAAATTCAATTAGAGGCAAATGTCGAGTCTAACTTCCACAAAAGTCCAGAACACATGCCTGCAACATATCTTCCAAAATCCAAATGATGCTTTTTGATTGTCTGTCGGTCTGAGGATGAGCTGTTGAACTAAATTACAATCTTGTTCCTTGATGTCTCTACAAATTCTTCCAAAGTCTCGATGCAAATTTAGGGTCCGTATCAAATACAATACTCACTAGGATTTCGTGCAATCTAACAATCTTCTTAAGGTATAATTTTGCCAATTTCTCAACTTTATAGTCAGTCCTAACTAGTAAAAAGTGTGAGGACTTTATTAGTCAATCTACTACTACCCAAATACTATCATAACCTCCTCTGGCCTTTGGCATACTGGTCACAAAGTCCATAGTCACTTGTTCTCATTTCCAATCTAGGATGGAAAGTGGCTACAACAAGCATGACGATCACTGGTGTTCTGCCTTCACCAACTAGCAGGTCAAGCATTTCTACACAAAGTCTGCTATATCTTTTTTCGTACCATTTTGCCATAATTATTTCTTTAAGTCCTGGTACATCTTCATTCCTCTAGGATACACATTGTATCTTGCTCAATATGCCTATTCCAATATCCTTTCCTTTATCTTTTCTGGTACGCAAATCCTATTTCTATAGAGTAGGATACCTTAGTTATCTATGCTGAATTCAGACTCTACAAAGCTTTTAACCATCTTTCTCTGTTTCAACATCAAGTTCTCTCTAGCTTGAGCTTGCCAAATTTCTTCATACAGTTCCAGTTGTATTCTTACTCCTACAATCCAAACTTGTTGTTTTAGTCTTATCATAGCACTTTCTTTCAACTTTTCTGATGTCTTTGCGCCTTTTAGATAGGCCATTCCTACTTTCTAACTCAGAGCATCGACTACTACATTCACTTTTCCAAGATGATAATTGATGGAAAAGTTATAATCTTCTAAAAATTCAATCTATCTTCGTTGTCTCATGTTCAATTCCTTTTGTGAATATAGATACTTGAGGCTTTTATGATCTGTGTACACTTCAAATGCAGTCCCATAAAGATAGTGCCTCCATTTCAATAGTGTAAAGATAACTACTACCAACTCCAGATCATGTGTGGGGTAGTTTTCCTCATGAGGCTTTGACTTCCTAGATGCGTAGGCAATAACACGCCCTTTTTGCAATTAACACACATCCTAACCCTTTATATGAGGCATCTAAGGCAAAATAATCCTAATGTTTGGGTGAACGCAATACGTGTTTTAGATCTATAGTCTTGTTCTAAACATATAATTGAGATGTACTTTATGCATGGCCACTTAATCTCAAAATATCAACTCCTCTTCTATTAGAACATTGAGGGGAGGGGGGAAGGAAAATTGGTGAAGGATATAAAGAGTAATCACTAAAAAATATCATCAACAATTTAAATTTTTTGGAGAATTAGGTTTTTCTTTTTCTTTTTTCTTTTTAAAAAAACTATGATGATGTACTAGCCTTGAAAAACACATGATTCTTTGTCATATTTTCCAATTGAAGCAAACAAGAGAACTCTTTCTTCATCTTAACTAAAAAAGATCAAGGTACGATTAAAATAACAAATTAAAGAAGAAAATAAAACCTTAGAGAACATATTGGAAAGATGTATACAACTTACAAGGAAACTCACGCACATAAGGCTTAATGTCAAGAAGCTTCTTTGTGCTCATCTTTCATTTCAATTTCAACCACAAGACAACAAAATGACTAACTTAGCATACAATTATGAACAAGGAAAGAGTAGTATGGAAAAGGAACAGATAACAAGAACTATTGTTAACCTTTAAAGTATGGTAAGTTACTATTGAACTTATTGCTAGCTAGTCTGGCATAAATTCATATATGTTTGTCCATAAATCCTAGGCATTAAATATAGCAACAACTTTTACAAACTTTTAGCAACATTACTACAGACAAACCAAAGTAAAGAGGGTAGGATGCAAATATTGTGCGTAACTCACAAGACCCTAGTAAATAAAGAGCAGATCTCTTCACATGGTTAAGCACATATAATGTATATACAAACACCCAAAGACAGTAGGCATATAGATTAGTTAACATATTCACGACTGTTGTTTAGGTAAAGAGATTGTTATCAGATATATTACATCTCACACAACCTTTAATTGAGAAGCATCAGTCCACAATAAGCATTTTTGTTAATATTTAGTTGCTATTGAGTCAGGTTCTATAATTAATGCATGAAATAGATAGGGATATAAAAAAAATACATGGAGCTCCCAAAGTTGGCAACCTAATGAAATTGCACCATGCTTATATGCCCATATGGTGAGGGGTTAGATAAATTAACACATTCCACCACAAGGACACCAAAATCTCACTCTAACATGGAACATGACAAATATATGTAATTCCTAAATTGTGAAAATTTGAAAATTTAAAAGGTAGTACCATTAATTATGTGGCATTCTTTGTGCAAATTGTGAAAAATCTAACATGACAAACATGAGTGGTTATCAATATTAAGAAAGATTAACTTTTTTTTCACTGCACAAATACAAAAGCTAATTTAACCAAAACATAATTAATTAATGTAGCTCTAGTCCACAATCTATACACATGTAACTTCATTTATATAAGGGTTAATTGCAGGGACCTCCCCTAAGGTTTTGGTGTATATACAAAAACTACTCCTGAGGTTTGTAAAATTACAACTACCTTCTTTGTGGTTTGCCTTTGTCTAACAAATAGATCTTGCCATTAGTCAAACAAATGGTTTTTGTTGATGTTAGTATTGGCAATTTTTGAAAATTTGAATTTGCCCTTTGTTTGACTACACTTGACCATTGACCATGTTATTAGACCAAAATACCCTTACATGTTACATACATGTGTGGATCTACTAGTAATTATGTAAACTTTGAGGGGCGGGGGGTTATTGTAACAAATTAACTAATGATTAATGTAACAACTGGAAATAATTATTTTAATTAATTAATTAATATTTTTATTTACTTTTATTAATTTAATATAATTTTATATTATTTGAATATTTATTGTAAAGTTTCAAGTTATGTATAACACCCTTAAATGAATGTATTGTTACATAGACCCTTTTTGCAAAAAGCCTACAATACATTGAGCCTCCTTTGTCAAGTTAATAACTTGCAATAAGGCCCCTTTAGATAGTCAATAATATTGAGCTTTAGACAACAAAAAGCTTAGCAATCCAATCATTGTGTTGATACATCAATTACAAGGGCATTTAACCAATGCAACCAATTTTTCTTACAATTTTTTAATGTTATTTAATTATGGTGTCATTTGAAAAAGATATCACAAATTATTTAGTGACACTATATAAAAGTAATATAATGATAAAAGTAATGTACTAAAAAAGATGCCACAATAGTTAATCAGTACATTAATGATTTTTTATAGTATAGTGATATATTAAAGTAATATAGTGATAGTAGTAAAAAAATATCACTAAAATATAATACTTGGTGTCAATTCATTAATAAATATTGTAAAAATGTAGTGCCATTTTATTGAAACAACCAACATAATTATATGTTAAAGGCATTTAACTAGTATCAATACCTTTTTTGGGGGGAAGAAAAAAGTCACTCATAATTTAATCATGATGCAACATAAAAAAATATTGCAAAGTAGATAAATAATAAATAGGTATATCAACAACTAAAAAATTTAAATATATATTATCATTAATGTATTGATGCCCTATTTGATTTAAGAAAAAATTAGTGTATTTCATATAACAAATTTGGACACATTTTTATATTTAAATAATTGAGTAAATGTGCTTCCAAACTATATGAATAAATTAATATCTTTAATTATATTGAATATTGATAGATAGCTTAATAGTAAACTCATATTCTTGCGAATGGATGGTTGTGTGTTTGAATCTTATAAAGACCAATAGAGCCAGGTTGGAATCTCACAATTGGACAGTGGGGATAGATTAAGAAATATATGGGAGTTGGGGCAGCTTAACATATATATCTAAAAAAAAGCTTTTGTGATATTTAGTGTGGTAATAATATATTATTTTGTGGTATGCTGACATGTTATTTAAGGAATCTTTGAGTGACATTTTAATATATCATTTGCCATATTTTTTTGCGACATGTTAATATATCATTAAAAAAAACTTTTCATGACATTTTAACATGTCATTTATTGCATTTTTTATGGTATGTTATAATGTCATTTAAGAGATGTTTTATGGTATTTTAATACGTTACTACATGCAATTTTTTGTGACATGTTAGCCTATCATTTAATATACTTTTTGTGACATTTTAACATATCGTTTAATCCATTTCTTGTTGCATTTTATTAATGCCATAAAAAGAATAAAATAGTGACATTCATACCTTCAACTACACCCATCTAAATGGCACTTTTTAAAAATGCCATTATATGTAAAAATGTCACTATAATTCTATTTAAATGACATTTTTTCAATGCCACTAATATACAATTTTCTTGTAGTGAACTAGTTTAATGTATAATGGAGTTAGGGTGTGTGGTGGCCATGGTGAAACATGATTGAGGTGGTTAGCCAACAAATCAAGAATCAATACATTATAGGCGAGTGAATATTTACAACAAAGACAGGATCAAACAATAGTGATAAAATTATCAACATATATGTATAAGATAAAAACTCACACTAGATTGTTCAATAATGACTTAAGAATCAAAGGCAGCGAAACAGCTCCAATAGATTATCAATTTTTAATGCAAGAATCGATGAATATTAGAGAACAAACAAATGGTGATGATTGACTCTCAACATAATCAAAATCAAACTATAAGGACATAATAGCAATTATATATGTTCTTTTCCCCAGTAATGAAAGCTAATATAAACTCACCTGGCAAATGCAGTGAAATTCCTAGTCATATAGACACTCAAACTTGGTTTCCTAGTTAAATCAAGAACTGTTGTAAGATAACTCACGTTATCATCCCACCAATCCTTTGAATCTTAAGCATAAATATAGCTAACGCCTTTATCAAACTCAAGGTTATTCTGATATAATCATGATAATTAGATTTCATATCTAGATAGTTAAGAAAATTAAGTTTAATAATTCTTAATATTCTTAAATGCCCTTATCCAGTCCTTAGTTACTTCAATTATTCAACCATAATTTCCTTAAGTTCCATGAGACACTAAAACATTTGCAGCCATCTATCATTGCTCTTAATTTGATAAATACTACAAAAATAATCAAAATTTTGCTTAAGGGCTTAAGCGTATTACTTCAGGCCAATGGACTTCAATATTATAACAATCATAGAATTAATCTATTACTTGAGCTAAATGGTAGTTTCACAATCTTAATATAGGTCATAATTAAACTCAATCCAAAAATCTGATTAAATCTAATAATTTAATTGAATTAAAAAATTGATTATTGAAAATTACCCAAATTAGATTGAACTAGGATCCAATCTTAAGTCGAGGATAGTCTAGATGAGTTCAAAAGCTCAACCTGAGGAAACTACCCAAAGACAATCCCACACGCCGCTGCCAAACCACCTCCTACCATCGTAAAAGATGAAGGCTAATACCATCGTCAATGCACCTTGTCACCAAGAGCAATACGCCCCAAATAATTTCTGATTTTGATAATGATAGGCTGATCAATTGTCAATTCAAAGCTACACAAATCCTAACCTCACCACTGTCCGCCACCTACCTCAATTTTTCCATTATTGTTCACTGTTCCCCTAAATTAGCCCCACTATCACCTTGTCTATGCTACTGTAACCAAAGCCTACCAACACCCAATCATTTTTTGCTATCAAAATGGTAGAATCATCGCCCCCATCGTGCTCCACCATCGGCCTCATTTCTTGGCCAATATTATGGTTGTTTCTTGGTAATTCTTATATGGTTTCACTCTTGTTAGATAAGAGAACCTAACTACGGTGTTATTGTTAAGCTCCAGGATCATTTTTTGGTAGTTCGCATGTTAGGTAAGGGTTGGGTATATTATTAGAATTTAGTTAAATTATGTCCTCAATCCTATATATATATAAACATATTTTACAGCCTTTTCATTTTGGCCCTAGAAGTTCCTTCCCAACTCAAATCTTACCCCAAATATTTTGACCACCTTACACTTTAGTCCCTAAGCTTCAATTGGGTCCTCTATTTTCTATTTATTACACTTTAACCCCCTAATATTCTTGATTTTAGTTAATTAGGTCCAAACTAGTTTATTTTAAAGCCCTTAAGCTTTTATTTTTCCTATACTAACCCTTTAGATTTTATAAGTTTAAGCAATCAATTCCTTTCCTTATTTATAATTAAATCCTTCAATTCCCACATTTCTACCCAAACTTTTGTTAATTTAATTTTGTTCAACTTAAATTAGTAATCCTGAAATTGGGGTGTTACAATTCCCTCACTCCTCTTAAGGGAATCTAGTCCCTAGATTTCTCTTTGATATATGAAAGATCTCATAGTCATTATATACTATTTGGTTATCCCTAAAGAAAATTTGTTTCTCTTTTAATCCAATTGGTTCCATATATTCTCTTTTTCCATTTCGAGTATCTCTTACTTACCATAGAAAAGTAGGACTTCGTCTTAGTAGAAATCACTACTATGGGTTTCTCAATTTCTCATACTCGAGCATTTCATATTTTATCAAGTATCTAGGCTTATTTTCTATGCCCCTTGCCTAGCAAGAATATATGCCTTATGTCCTATCTCTTGAGTCTTTCTCCAGTCTTTCCAGTACCTATTAGATTGCTTTCTTATGATCCTATATTCATCTTAAGCATAAGTATACTTGATATTTCCTTAAGTTTTCCAAAGATAGATAAACTAATGCGAAAATCAATCTACCTCTTTAGTTCTCAACATTTCTCAAACACTTCGGTATATCAAAAAATTAGCCCCTTTTTGACCATTTTGATCAATGGATCTATAGCCTTAAAAAGATCGCATTTGATGTGAATTGTCAAAGTCCAAGAAACCTTTATGGCGAACATATTCTTTAGTCTTCTTTAGCTTATTGTGGCCCCTACTTTGCCATGATTAACTTCTATTTCTTCTCAAAGGATTATGTGTTTTGTGGTATTACAATTCTAAGTAGAACTTCACATTTGCAACTTGGGTATATAGTTCTATTCCTCTCGTTCTTTTAATTAGAATGTTTATATTTAGATAACATATATAATATTTTTCTAGGGAATTCCATTAGCTTACAAGAGAAATCTTATTTTAATGAGGCAACATAAAGTAATAACTCATATAGTCTTAAGGGAATAATCTACTTGCAGAATTTAAGTTTTCTTAGGGTAACTACAATCCTTTTCTTGTAATCTAATCTATGGTGAGGGTATAAAGGCATAGAACAGTTCAATACATTCTATAAATGAAATAATAATAAGCACAAGCTAATAATCTTCCTCATTTCATAGGATCTCTTTATTTTTGTCCTTATATATTAATGTTGCCAATTTTTCCTATTCAAGTGAATCAATATACGTATCTCCTAGCAAAAATCCTGACTACTTGTGATATTGATGGGCTAAACCTAAAGGAATTTGTATTTCTGACACATTTCCTATTTATCTTCAATCATCTACAGATCTTGGTTTTAGTAGGGTTACTTCACTAATTCCCTATGAGGTTACACTCTTTATATGCACTTTCTTCCCAATTAATATTCAAATTATTAACTTAATACATAATTGGTATTCCTATAGGTATCCATACTATCAAGCATAAATGTAGCATAACTCTTCCCTTAATTCCAAGTTCACCAAATATCCTTAGTAGGGCCATAAGAAATTGATCCTTTAAATCAATCATAGTGTTTTCTTTATCCATAAATGTTGTAGGATCCTAATCATCCAAATAATACTATTCAATCCATAGTACCTATATTATGATCAAGAGGTAACCTTTAGTATATTTCTTCCATAAATGTTTAGTCAAGAGTATTCTCAACATAGTTCAATCTTGAATAAACTATATACCTTTACACTAAGCCAAGTAACGTGCGTAAAGCAAGATATAAGATCCTATATTCAATGAGGCTAGTTTTGTTCCTACCTTTGTCCCACAAGTCCTTATCAAGGCTACTTGATCTTTCCTTAGTATTCTAGGGACTCTTTCTCATTTCAATCAATGTCCATACGTTTTAATCGCTAACTTTATTGTAAATTTTTTATGAATGAAACCCAAGAAATTACAAGAGATTCTTCCAATGTGATCTTTTATAATACTTATATACTAACTTGGCCTATTTTTGTTTATTAATAAACCACCTAGGGATCATTTTGCCATAACCAGAATCTTATCTTATGTTGTCTTGCTTTATAATCTATTCATGAGGTTGTCATGAGAGAGTGGCATTGCTATCTATCCTTTCCCAAAATCTCTACTTATGGCTATTACACTATGATATTCGAATGAGTCGAGTTGATTAACTAGCAATTGTCTGCTATAGTGATTGATCTATGTCTACATTTCCCAGTGCATCAACTTTTGGACTTTCAAAGCTTATCCTGGAGCAATGGAATTTCTTTCATTTGCTCAAGACGTTCCTAAAAAGTACTAAAGTTAATATCTCATTCTTGAAGGTATTAAGGTTTTTAATTAAGGTTGAAAGTGTTCCATCTTTCTTCTCGGATTAATAAGGCATTTCCTCAAAGCTTTATGTCCTATTGGTAGTCATATATCTTTCTTATTTCTTATCATCCTATAACCTTTTTGATTAACTCCCTTAAGATTATTACTTAAATTGCCCAAATAATCATACCATTTAAGTTACGACCATATGTATAGCTTGAACACTAGTAATCCCAACTATCATTACTAGTATCAAATTCAACCCTATTTACAACAATTGTCTCTCCAACAAGTTAAGTTCCCAAGTATATATAAGTGATATACATACATATTCTCAAATATTTTCCTTCAGATCCTTTTTTGTTGATTTCGTCCATACTTGATATTTTTCTTTAAGACTCCACTACTAACTCTAGATACCTTTTACATTCTTCAACAAATGTTATCCTCTTTTTAACAAGTCATAATGTTTCTTTGCTACTTCATCCCTGTAGACAATTTTCTCTTGTTTGTTAGCTATCATCTTTGTAGACTGTCTTACTACTTATGAAGTAATATTCTTCGAACATTTAGCCCCTAATCATTCACATCTATTAGTCATATTTTCTTAAAAGATCTCTGTATGGGAAAAATTCCTTATTTCCCTCTCAAATACTAGGATACAGTTACACCCATCAATTCCATAGCTGAAATATTGATTTATATGAAATAACAACACTCCACAGATCTCAACTATGTATAGAAACTAAATTACATATTTCCAAAACAATTCTTAGCTTCCCAAGTTCTATTATTACCATTATACGTATGCCACACTATGATACCAAAAATATTATTGTGTCGAATCTTTATGAAGCCATATATTTGACATCTTGAGAATAGAAGACTGGATATTGGTTGGCCATTCCAATACCAATCCTTTTCTCTTTTGATATCGAACAATACTCTAGAAGTTTACATCCTATCCTGATTTCATGTCAATCTTAGTAATCTTTAATCCTAACATCTCATATTCCAAAGAGGTCCAACTTATTGGTAAACCACTTCTCAATTAGTCATGCCATTTAGATCATAATATTCTTTTATGTCCAAGGTATTATATAAAAAATCTTTTACTTAGCTATTTCAACTCTATCTAAAATGGTCACCAGTTCACACATCAACTAGAGTGCTCTTAAACAAGTTCACATATAATACAAGTCCCCAATAATTATTATTCCTCCTAAATACAAGAAGTCACATGCTTGATACCTTAGGAGTTATAGATTATACATTAGTCAGTTGCTTAATCATAACCCTTCACATCCTTCGAATTAAACATTATCCCAAAAATCCATATCCTAGTCAAATCACAGAGTTATACTTAATCTCCACTAACTCAAAACTTTCATGTCTCATTCAAATCTTGAAATCAAGCTTACATTCTGCTAATCAAACCTTTCATATTTCGAGGATCATATCCTAGCATGCTTAAATTTTCAAACCTAATCTCTAATAATACCTAGGTAACGCCCTAATAGGAGGTGCTTGTTCCTGTATGAGGCACTACTCAAAATCCATACTATAAGTTTTTCGAATAATAGAAAACACATTTATCAAAATCCAAAGTATTTAATTTTCACCACAAACTTCCAACAAAGGTACAACTAGGGACCAAAATATCATAAACCACAATAAGCACTTCAATTACCAACATTACCTTATGCATCACTTGGGTTAGTCTGCCTTTGTCACTCGTTCTCATCTATAGCAACAAACATAAAATAATAATAAAATAATAGAAGTCCGAATAACTTAGTGAGATAGTTTAACAACAATAACATAATGGCAATCTGTCAATTATCATACAAGAGACATATATAGAGGCATTAAAGACACAGAGGTTGTGAGAGAAGTTTTAATCAAAATTTTTTGGTGATCCATCTTACCACCATCCCATACCAGTAATGAGACTTTATCAGTATTCGAGTTTCAAAAAATAAATATCAAATGGATAAATCAACCAATAATAATTAAGTAAACATTTTCAAGTAAAAGCTTTTTGTGGTTCTCCTACCTTATCACTCTACTTTTGAAAACATGAAAATCCTTATTCCTACAATTTTCGAGCAATCAGCTTAGACAAACAATTAAATGTTAGGCATGGCTAGCTGTGTACCTTATCAATTTATAAACAGTTACCTCTAATTGGTAATAAGATTGGGATGTGTATATCATGTACGAGCATTAGTAGAAATATTTGTAACCGCAGTTCATGCTGCCCAACAATCTTCAATAACTGATACCATGGCCTGTTCCTAAAAGTATCAAACATATTCATACTTTTCATATAGGATGCCCAATAGTGTTTCAAATAATAACTCCTTTTCCATGTTAACTAACACACAAACAAATTCAGCACCAGGCTAGCTTCCAGCACAACATATAGATATTTTGAAATCATTTTTAGCTTTATCAACATAATCGCCAATTTCCCATTAGTGCTATAAATCAATATTAACAAAACTGCTAAGTGAGAAGGGACATTGTGGATTACTATTTTCACAAATAGTTTAATTTATCAAAACTTGTGTACACACTCGGAACTCAACAATTTCAAATAGGTAAAAGTCTTAAGTAGATATAGTTCAAGAATTACCAAGAAGAAAACATATTAAACTATCAAGAATATCATAGAAATCAAGAATCAATACATTATAGGTGAGCGAATATTTACAACAATGATATGATCAAACAATAATGATAAATTTATCAGAATATATGTATAAGATAAAGACTCACACTGGATTTGATCAATAATGACTTAAGAATCAAAGGTAGCGGATCAGCTCCAATAGATTATTAATTTTTAATGCAAGAATCGATGAATATTATAGAATAAACAAATGGCGATGATTGACTCTCAACACAATCAGAATCAAACCATAAAGACATAATAGCAATCATATATGTTTTTTTCCCCAGCAATGAAAGTTAATATAAACTTACCTAGAAAATGTAGAGAAATCCCTAGTCGTATAGATGCTAAAGCTTTGGCTTTCTAGTTGAATCAAGAACTGTCATAAGATAACTCAAATTATCATCCTATTAATCCTCTAAATCTTATGCACAAATATAGCTAACGTCTTTGTCAAACTCAAGGTTATTTTGATATGATCTTGATAATTGGATTTCATATCTAGATACTTAAGAAAATTGAGTATGATAATTTTTAATCTTCTTAAACACCTTTATCCAATCCTCAGTTACTTTAATTCATCAAACATAATTACCTTAAGTTCCATAGGACATTGAAACATTTGTAGTTTTCCATAATTGTTCTTAATTCAATGAATCGTACACAAATAATCAAAATTTTGCTGAAGGTCTTAAGTGTATACCTTTGGGCCAATGGAGTTCAATATTACAACAATCATAAAATTAATCCATAACTTGAGCTAAATCATAGTTTGACAGTCTTAATATAGGTCATAATTAAACTCAATACAAAAATCTGATTATAATTAATTGAATTAAAATTTGATTATAGAAAATTATCCAAATTGGGTCAAACCAGGATCCAGTCTTAAGTTGAGGATAACCTAGATGAGTTTAAAACTTAATATAGACAAACTGCCCAAAGACTATTCACCTACTGCCACTAGACAACCATGAGCCACCACTAGACCACAGTGCTCAACCTTTAGAGATGAAGGTTAATACCACCACTAGATATGCCTTGTCACTAAGAGCAAAATTCCCCAAATAATTTCTAATTTTGACAACAATAGGCCAATCAATTGGCCTTTCAAAGCTGTGCGAATGCTAACCTCACCACAGTACCATTCATTGTTCAACCAAATTAGCACTAGCATCACCTTGTGCATAATGCTATGACCAAAACCTACCAACACCCAGTTATTTTTTGCTACTAAAAGTGGCGAACTATCACCCCCGCCTTGCTCTATTGTTGGTCTCATTTCTTAGCTGATATTGTAGTTGTTTCTTGGTGATTCTCAGCCAAGAAAACCTAACTACGTTGTTACTTTTGAGCTTCAAGGTCATTTTTTAGTAGTTTGCATGTCAAGTAGGGGTTGGGTAAATTATGAAAATTTAGTTAAATTATATCCTCAATCATATATATATAAACATATTTTCCAGCCTTTTCATTTTAGCCCTAGAAGTTCTTGACCTACTCTAATCTTACCCCGAATCTTTTGACCGCCTTACACTTTAGTCCTTAAGCTTCAATTGGTTTCTCTAATTTCTATTTCTTACATTTTGACCACCTAATATTCTTGATTTCAATCAATTAGATCCAAAATAGTTTATTTTAAAGCCTCTAAGCTTTTATTTTTACCACATTGACCTTTAAACTTTCAAATTTTAAACAATTAAGTCCTTTCCTTATTTATAATTAAATCTTTCAATTCCCATGTTTTGCCAAGACTTTTGTTAATTTAATTTTGTTCAACTTAAATTTATAATCCCAAAATTGGGGTGTTACATGATTGCTATGCAAATACGGTTTTTCTATTTTCTATCTCCTTGAAAGAGGTCTAGGGCAACATATTTGTTGGTTGCCTAATAGCCTCAATCACTAAGTATCTATTCTTTATGTTTGATTCCTCTATATGATCTCAACTTTAAAAAACTCATTTTCTAAATTGTCATATTACCTTGCACAAGGATTTTTTTGAACCAGTCATCGTAGAATACATAGGAGATCAATTTGTTCTTTACAAACAAGCAAAATGGATCCCATCTTAGAACTCACCAATCTCCATACTTCGGTAGCTTGTGCCCAACCTAAATATCGGGAGACTTTCTATATGGTGGGGATAAAATTAAAGCACAAGAACCTAAAAACAAAACTACTATGGCTCCATAGGTTAAAGGACTTATTATAAGCATTATTGTAAACTAGAGAATTTCCCACTAGTGACAAGCTACTTCAACTACCTTATGTAATCTCTAAGCGAGTTTTCGATGAACCTTTTCTCTAATAAGCACCCATTAACATACATCTATATCATCATGAATTACTAATGAAATAGATCAATATCCAACTCTTCAGAGTATTCATCATTAGTGTATGTCAATTTATATCTTAAATTCCCCTTCTCTTAAGATTCTATACCTTGAAATATTTAAAATCATGACCATAGAGACTTATTCCATGATCACCATCACATGCATGATCACGTCTTGTAGTCTTGTATGATTTAAGGGCTTCAACCAATTGCATATGAAGATTATCATAAATTACCTAAGATGAAAGTGGACATTTATAAAATATCATCCAATTAAGATTGTATCACAAAAGAAATAGTGATATATGTTAAATCTAATTAGTTGTGGGGCATTTCTCCAACAATCTCTCATTTTCCCTAACATCAATTCCCTATAGCCTTCAAGCCCATCTTCTCAAGATGGCTTAAAGATCTTTTTGCTTTTTGAGGTTAAGATAGTGAATTTGTTATATTTTTTTTCGAGGCAACTCTATCCACTCAAATATTTCCTGTATCAATGATCTCACAAATCAAATGACAATACATTTATTTGTGTTTGGATCACTGATGAGATCTTAGCTCTATTGCCTGTGCAATGGCTCCATCGTTGTCACAAAAGAAACAAATTAGCATTTTTCTAATGCTAGGTACTATATCTAACTCTTGGATGAAGTTTTCTCAGTATCTAATGTTGCAATGTATTCCACCTTAGTGGTAGAATTAGGTGTTGTATCATGTTTAGAATTCTTCCAACTTACCATGTTGCCATTGAGGCAAAATATAAATTAAAGAATAAATTTATGGTCATCTTCATCGAATTGGAAGTTAGCATCTGAAACCCCCTTAAGGTTTAATTCTCCATCGCCATACACTAAAAATAAATCCTTTTTTTTTCTTAAGTACTTTAGGATTATTTTTATAGCTTTCTAGTGACTCTCACTGGGATTGGTAGCAACTCGTAGCACTTAGTATGTGAGCTATTTTCAGCCTCATACATAGCATAGCATATATTATGCTTTTTTTTTAATGGCAAATCCATAAAGTATCTGGAACATTTTATTTCTCTTTTTCTCCACCTTAGAGGCCATAGATTTAGAGAGACAAATGCCATGTCCCATAGAAAGGTATCTTTTCTTAGATTTTTCTATACTAAATCCTCCATACTAGCTCTTTAGTATCATAGAGAAGCATTGTACCTCTATTTGGCCATCTCTCCCAATGCAGTTGGCTCAATACCTTGAAGGATTTTGATCCGCCACTTCAAAGCTCCCTAAATGTGAAGTCTCTCAAGCAAGTCTACACACCTAGAACCTCTCAATCCTTTTTCAATTAGCTAGAAAAATGAGGAAGATGAAGAAGGATGAAGAAGAAAGTGTGAGAAATCTATTAGAGAGAGAAAGGTATGTAGAATAAATCTAGAAAGTAGTTTCTCTCAACATATGAGATCACCACACAAATGGGAAGACAAGTGCAGCTGGAATTAGCCTCCATATGGCCAGCCATAAAGGGGGGTTTATAGTGTGATTTGAAAGTTTAGGGAAGCTTCTATCATACACACACCTTACAATGCTACCTAGGATGCCAACTTACTAGTCAAGTTGCAATTTTAATTTCTTAAATTAAAAATGCCAACTCATTAATTTAAATGGGCTTTTCCATTAAATTTTCCTCCAAAAATATGTTCCCTCATTAATTAAATTAACTTCTTAATATAATTAGTTTAATTTAACTCCTTAAGTTAATAAAATTAACTCAACTATTGAATTGACCTTGACTAATTAAATTTCCATATAGTACCAGTTAAATTAACTTCTTAATTTAATTGGCCTAATCTAACTCTTTAAATTATTTTGATTAATTTAATACCTAAATTAATCAAGTCAAAGTGATCAATTGATAATTAGCCAACTCGTTCTCTCTCTCCCTCTCTCCCCAATAAACTCAATCACCTCAATTATATAACTTCCTAGATAATTTCTTCATTCAAGTGAAAGTGTTCTAACCTTTTCTGTGTGACCATTTAGATTCACCAATTAATTAGATATGGGCTCACAACTCTTTGTGATTTATTGAATATCAAATATTCCAATTAGTTTAAACTCTTTTAAATAAATAACTCTTTTAATTAATCTCTACTAATTGAAGAATATCCAATCTCAATAGTTGATATCTAGTACGAGTCTATGGAGCCCAACTATTAGATGAATTAATCAAGTGGTGAATCATTACAGCTTATGTTTGGTGTGCAAATACAATCCTTTTGTTTCCTACCTCCTAAAAGAAGCCTAGGGCAAGGCATTTATTGACTCTCTAATAGTCTTGATAACAATGTATCTATTCTTGATGTTTAATTCCACATTATGACTTCAACTTTGAAAAATAATTTTTCCAAATTATCATATCATCTTGTGTAAAAATTTCTTGAAATCGATCATCTTAGAATACATAAAAGATCAACCTATTTTTCACAAACTGGTGAAACATATCCCACCTAGAAACTCACCAACCTCCATACTTAGGTAGTTTGTGCCCAACCTAAGCCCTAGGACCCACTATGTGGTCAAAGCAAAATCAAAGCGCAAGGACCTAAATACATGGTTATTGTGGAACTTCAAGTCAAAGGACTAATTATATGCACTATTGTAAGCTAGAGAACTTGTCACTACTAATATGCAGTTGGAATAATGCCCTACAAGCCAATGAGATTTGCCTTATAAACTATTTTACTCATGGTTGAATCTTGATTAATGATGTTCTTTATATGGCTATCTTTATCTTACGCTTTGTTTCACCTCACTAGCATTTGAATGAAGCTTTTAGATCACGTATGACTATGAGACTTAGTTTGGTGACAATGGAATAAGTCTCACATGGTTGTGATCTTAAAGTTTCAAAGTCATAGGAACTTATGACATGGGGCATCTAAGATTTGGATAGACTTATACTAACAATGCATAAATCCAAAGGTTGGAAATTGTTTCGTTCCATGAGCAACTATATGAGATATGGGCACATGTTAATAGGTGCTTATTAGAGAATAAGGCATTGAAAACCCACCAAAGAATCCACTAAATAGCTGTAGTGGCAAGTCAGTACTGGCCTTTAACCTGAGGATATTATTTGTCATTTAACTTGAGGATCCACGGCAACCTTATGTTCAGTCCTTATACTTTTACTCATCCTTGACCACCTAGCGAGTCTTTCAAGTTGAGATTAGGTATGAACTACTTGGCATAGAGGTTTGTGAGTACATCTCCTACATGTTTTATGATGATCAATTCCCAAAAAGTCTTGTGCAAGGTGGTGTGACAATTTAAGAAAGGAGTTTTCTAAAAGTGAGGTCACACAAAAGGGATTGAGTATTGAGAGTAGAGACATATTATTGAGCTTATTAGGGAGCCAACAGATATCTTATCTTAGGCTTCTTTTGGGAGATAGGAGACAAAAGGACCATATTTGCATGGTACGTGTAGAGTGATCATAGTTCTCCAAAATATTCATTTTGGCCAATTAGTTGGGCTCTATGGGCTTAAGGTTGGACATCAACCATGGAGATTGGGTACTCTTCAATTAATGAGATTAATTGAATTGAGTTAATTAGTTTAAAAGAAGCTTTAAACTAGAGTGAATATAAGATATTCAAAAGTTAGAAGAAGTTGTAAGCCCATGTCCAATAAATAGTAGAACCTATTGGGTCACACATAAAATCCAATGAGCATCCTATTTAATGGAGAGAATTTTCTAAGGTGTTAGAAAATGGTGTCTCCCAATCGATCGATTTTTGGGGCCAAGTTTGAGGGTCAATTTTGGCTTGATTGATTTAAGTATTAAATTAATCAACTAATTTAAGAGTTAAATAATATCAATAATTAAAGAGTTGATTATTTGGTGGCAACATGACCATTAATTAGTTAAGTTAACTTAAAGAGTTAAGTTGACGAATTTAGCATTCGAAGTTAAGCTACTTTAATTTAAAGGGTTAAATCTAAGGATAATTAATTAAATTAAAAAGTTTAATTTAATTAATTAAGAAGAATGAATTTTGGACGGAAGACTCAAATGATATTTGAGATGGCATCTTAATTAATTTGAAATGAGATTTCAAATGTAATTCAGATGCAAATGAAATTTAAATGAAATTTGGAATCAAATTTTGCCACCTAAGCAACCCTACTTGGCCACCCCCCTCATGCTTTGTGTGATGCCAACTTGGCATCACACATTTTCAGCCTCCATATATAGATATAGAGAGAGAAGGTCGTGCATATCACATTTAGTGTGAAGAATTAGATTCTTCATTTCCCTCAAAAATATTTGCAAGCTAGCATTTCATGTGTTGAAGGCTAAGCGTCTTTGTTCATCCTCCTACCCCAAATTCGGCCTCCATCATCACCATACCTCTAGTATTATTCCAACTAAAATACTAGAGATCTAGAAAGATCTTGTTGGTGTGTGGACGTTTACAATAGAGGCAAGGCATGTGACTTGCTCAATTTTTGGAGATTTATCTACGCGATGTTTGATTTTGCTATTTTCTACAAGATATTCCAAATGCCAAGTTAATTTGAGATTTTAACTAGAAGTTCTTCAAGGTATTTTATATCTCCATATATTTTTTTAGAATTTTTGGAGGTAGTTTGATAGGGCGATCATTGTAATCTTCTCATTGCGCCCCAAGCAGATAGATTCTGTAATTAGTGAAGTGTTCACTTGATAACCTTTGGATTTTCTCATCAAGGTAATATTCTATCTAATTCTTAATCATAGGCACTAGTTACTTTGATGTTTTGAAGTTTTGATTTTAGATCCTAGTGCTTATCTTTCCTTCAAGTAGTATTAGAGTTAAAATCATGCTTAGATTTGGATTTTATTTGGTTGATGGATTCATGTGATGGATTAATATAGATCACCATATTCTCGATTCAATTGATGGATTGTAGAATTTGGTTGATTTTTGTGTGGTTGAGAGCTAGTGTCCAATCATACAGCAAGCTTGGCTAGTAACCACCAGTTGAAGGTTGGGCTGGTTTTGAACCATTTTTTTGGCTCTTTAAGTGGTTACAAATGATGTTAAATCATATGTTATGGATTTATAAGTGATGCGCTTGTCCTAAAAATAATGTTTGACATTTTTGTTGCTTTTTAAAAATTGCCAAAGTTGATCTCCAACTTGTGACACAAGAGTTATGCTTGCCCAATTATTTATTTATGTGATAAATTAATTGTTAATTCTAGATTTGTTTTTCATTTGATTGTTTAATGAATTATGAATGAATGGGTATGATCATGAGCCTTTAAAATTGATTTTATTTATTTCAAAGTTGTTGAAATAGGTTGTATTAAATGAAGCTTGCATGCCTCTTGTTCTATCTTATAAACATTATGAGAGTAGAACTACAGGAGTGAGGATTTCCATTTCATGTAATTGTTGCAAGGAGCAAGTAGTCCAATGGAGGCATGGAGGCTATTTGAAGACCCATGAATGTAAAGGATACACTCATGTAATAGCTTAGTTTAATTCAACTTACTTAAAATCAACCAAAGTGATGCACTTATGGCTCTAAGTGTATCACTTGGAGCGTATAACTTGGTTAGGCTCATAGTCATCCCACCCTAAGAACGTGTTAGGCTATTTATTTATTTATTTATGCTTTTCATATCCTATTAATGCATGAGATGCATGATTATGATATAAAGAACCTAAAAACAAAGATAAAAAATGATGAGATCTTTGCAAGAAAAAATCCTCCACTTGGAATGTCTAAGTATTTTCAAATATTAAGTTAAAATGGATACAAATTAAAAGAGTTTTAATTAATCCAAGCCTTCTACTAATAGTATGTGGCATGATGATGCTACCATTATTTGTGTGATGTCTCACAAGTCATAGGTCACACTTATGGTGGAAAGCTGTGACCATATACTTAGCATGAGATGCATCTTTGATTTGAGAACCACCATGTATTAGCACAGAATCCATGGGATGTCATGGGGCCGTCTCAAGCTAAAAAATGATTGGTAGGTTTGAATTAACACCTAGAGAGTAGATGTTGCATGAGTTGTGGGTCTACATGAAAAGTGAGGCAAAATACATCAAGAGTTGCATGAGATGTAATTAGCAAAAGTTGCTTACCTTTGGATTGTTTGTGGATGTCTCACGAGTCATGGGTTTACTTGCAAGTCCTTAAGGTCTTGATTCTGGCTAGAAATTTTGATTTTTTTAATTTTTCTTGGGGGTGAAAGATTTGATAAAATAGTGGAAGAAAAACATGCTTGAAGGATAATGAACATGCTTTAATATAAAATTCAATCACATGCACATATACTTTTTTTTGCCTTTGAAGATTTGTGAAATCTCAAGAATGATTAAAATTCCACTCAATAATATTTTGGAAAACAATAAACTAAATGGGCCAAACTTCCACGATTGACTTAACCTCAAAAATCATTCTAGATTCTTAGAAATAGATATAGGTTTGATATCATGGTATTCCTAGTCTCTTTAGGATTAATGTAGTTCTAGAGATATGTGAAAAGTTCATGAATTGGGCTTAGGATCATTCTATCCCTTAGTCTCATGATGGTATCTACAAACTTTAAAAGTCTTAAGGCACATGAATTATACCTTGGTTAAAGTTTACAAAACGTTGTAAAGTAAAAAAGGTATGAGAAGTTCATGTTGTCAAAGAAAACTTTTCAAGTTAGGATGGATAGGAAGTCATGTGTCATCGACTACGATCTAAAAATGATTAGGCTTGGAGAAGCTTTTCAACTTGGACATAGTGAGGGACAATAATCTCTAGAAGGATTTGATCCTCATCGAGTTTTGTTGATCAAAGTGCTAATCTAGATGGAGATTACCATGATAAGGCCAAACCTTTGACACTTATTTCCTTCTCCAATTCTATGGGCTGTAGAGGTGCTATAAAGGGAGGTAAAAGGAATAAATATTCGAGAAAGGGAGGTAAAAGGAATAAATATTCTTCCTCAAAGGGAAAACAACTTTCAAAGGCATTCGGAGGAGTCAAGAAGATTATAGAGGAAATAGTCAATATTATTTATTTCTACTTGAGCAAAATAAGCCATTGGAAGCACTATTGCAAGGAATACCTTACAACCCATAAGAAGGGCATGTACTTTATTGAGGTGTATTTAGGATGAATTCTTCCTCATAGATATATGACATTGCATGTGGTTCTTTTCTTTGTAAGTTGTTATAAAAGAATAGAAAGAAGAATAGAACTAAGTGGTGTGGATATGATCCATTGCTTTGGTTAAGGAGCAAGAGTTGTGTCCAAAGCTAACAGTGTACAGTAAGTTAGACTTAGAGAACACCATACTTGTATTGGACCTTTGTCAAATAGTACCATATATTGTTGAGAATATTATTTCAATTCCTATTTTGGATAATGAAAAATTTGATATTTCTACATCAAATGGGAGATTAAAAATATTAAAGAATGAGTTCTTTAGTTGTTTGTGGTACAATTAACAAAGGATCATACATATTAAATTCTTAACCATCACTAATGCACTCTCAACTAAGTAAGAAATTAGATATCCAAGATAATACCATGATGTGGGATACAAGACTTGGTCATATCTCCAAAAACTAGGATTAACAAGTTAGAAGCTCTCAAAGTACTAAATATTAGTGGCATTGAGAACCTTCCTACTTGTGAACCTAGTTTGAAGAGATAAATGACCAAAGTTCCTTTTGTAGGACAAACAAAACACTCCACAAATCCTTTAGATTTGATCTATACTAATGTTTATGGGCCACTAAGGGTTAGTGGGAGAGGAGGCTATTCTTACTTCATCGCCTTCACCAATGGTAATAGTCCATACAGACATGTGTATTTTATGAAGTACAAGTCCAAAGCCTTTGAAACGTTTAAAGAGATTAAGAATGAAGTAGAAAGGCTAAAGGGACTTATTATTAAAGCCCTTAGTTGGATTGAGTGGAAAAGTACTTAAGTACCACATTGTTGGATTATCTAAAAAAGAAAGGGATTCTCTCTTAATATACTCCACCTGACACACACTAACACAATGGAGTGGCCGAAAGGAGATATCGTACCTTATTGGATATGGTACATTCCATAATACGCTTTTTCGATGTGCCTATATCTTTTTGTGGATATACTTTAATGAGAACAGCAAAATTACTAAGAGTAGTACTTTCAAAGTTGATGCCAGAAACACTATATGAGATATGGCATGGCAAAGCACTCTCTTATCATTATCTAAAGGTTTGGGGATCTCCCACCTATGTTAGATAAACAGTGAGAGATAAGTTGGATAGTAGATTTGTCTTGTGCAAGTTTATGGGATACCAAAAAGAGTTTATGGGTTATTAGTTTTATGATCCCTCAGAACAAAATGTGTTTATTTTAGGAAATGCCGCCTTTTTGGAAAAGAAATTTCTATGAGAAGGAAAAGGCATTGTAATTGAACTTGGCGAAGTTCAAGACAATTAATAAATCCCACAAGTAGTAGAAATAAATAAATATCAAAGAGTTTTACACACAACCTTTGAAAAATTCATATCGAATCAAGAAGTGACCTGAAGAGTTTGGATTTCTTCATGAGATAGGCTAATTAAATAGAGATTTGAAGGCCTATGAGGAAGCTATGTTGGACATAGACTCGGGACATGAGCTTGAAGCCATAAGATCCAAAATGGACTCCATGTACTCAAACAAAGTATAAACTTTGGTAGATCCACCAAAAGGAACAATTTTCATTTGTTGCAAGTGGATCTACAAGCAAAAGCTTGGGGTAGATCGAGAAGTGGTGACTTTTATGGTGCGATTAGTGGCAAATGGTTACACTCAAAGGCTGATATTAATTTTGAGAAAACCTTTTCACCAATTGCTATACCTAAGTCTACTCAGATTCTACTTGCCATAGCTGCATATTATGATTATGAGATATGACAAATGGATATGAAAACCACTTTCCTCAATGGTGACATTGAAGAAAAAATTTATATGGAATAGCCACAAGGTTTTACATCTAAATTGAGTGAGCAAAAGGTTTTCAAACTCCAAAGATCCATTTATGGACTCTGATTGACATTCTGAACTTGGAACATATATTTTTGATAAGATAGTCAAATTGTTTGACTTTGTCAAAAATGTGTATGAACCTTATATGTACTAAAAGGCTAGTTGGAGCAACGTACAATTTATTGTGCTTTATGTCAATAAAATCATTCTCATTAGGAATGCGGTAAGAATTTTAGAGTGTACTAAAGCATGGTTATCTATATAATTCTCCATGAAGAACTTGGAAAATGCATCATGTATATTAGGAATAGGTATCTATAGAGATAGATCAGGGAGAATGTTAGGGCTTTTCTAAATCCTGTACATTGAATAAGATACTAAAGAGGTTAAGTATAGAAGAATCCAAGGGAAGATTCCTCTTTTTGGGATGTGATCTTTGTCTCTCAAAGTCTATGGCCCCTTAGACTATCAATGAGAGACACTGAATGTCCTACATACCTTATACACCTACTACATGGATTATATGCCGTTCAATGTACAAGATCGGATGTGGCACATTTGCTAAGCATTTCGAGTAGGTTCCAATTCAATCCTATGAATGTCACAAAAAGATCATTAAAATAATCGTTGAGAAGGACTTAAGACTTATTTTTAGTATACAGCAATGGAGAATTGAAACTTGTGGAGTTTTTGGATATTAGTTTCCAAACAAATATAGATGACCTAATATCCACTTTTGGAAATACTTTACCTTAATGGTGGCATCATGTGTTGGAAAAGTTCCAACTAGATACCATAATCGAGATACCCACCCAGGTGATACTTTGTGGTTTTGGAAACCAAAAAGGAAGGTGTTTGGATAAAAATATTATCCAAGCATTGGATATAGTGCCACGCATGCATAAGCCTATGATTGTCTTTGGAAGAAAATTTAGGACTTAAGCTAATCCAAACACATTAAATGTTTTATCATTTTATATATGATATCAATTGATTGAGGTGACAACTGAGTGAATAAAAGTTGCCTCGAAAAAGAATATAGCAGAACCATTATATTAACCCTAAAAGCTAAAGGTCCTTGGAATAGTGGCCTGCAAGCCAATGAGATTAGCCTTGTAAACTATTTTAGAGGTACAATCTTGATTGAATAATGTTCTTTATATATCTATCTTCATTTTGTGCTTTGTTTCACTTCACTAGCATTTAGATGAAGCCCTCAGATCACCTGTGACTGCAAGACTTAGTTCAGTGACCATGAAATAAGTCTCACATGGCCATGATCTTAAATCTTCCAAGTCATAGGATCTTATGAGATGGGGCATCTAAGATCCGGATAGACTTACACTAATGATGTATAAATTCAAAGGTTGGAGATTACTCCATTCCATGAACAACTGTATAATATATGGATGTATGTTAGTGGGTGCTCGTTAGAGAATAACGTACTAAAGACCCACTGAAGAGTCCACTAGATAGTCGTAATGGCAAGTTGGTAGTGGCTAGGTCTTCTACTTTATATCCAATCCTCATACTTTGACTCTTTCCTGACCACCTAATGGGTCTTTTGGGTTGAGATTGGGTGTGAGCTACTTAGCATGGAGGTTTGTGAGATCCAAGATAGAATTTGGTTCCTTGCTATTATGAAGGGCGGCTACATCTCCTATGTGTTCTATGATGATCGATTTCCAAAAATCCTTGCGCAAGGTGGCGTGACAATTTGGAAAAAGAGTTTTCCAAAGATAAGGTCACATAATAAGGATCAAACATTGAGAATAGAGATATAATATCAAGGCTATTAGGGAGCCAACAAATATCTTGTTCTAGGCTTCTTTTAGGAGATAAGAGATGGAAAGACTATATTTGCATGGCATGCGTAAAGAGATCATGGTTCTCCATAATATTCATTTTTGACCAATTAGACAGGCTTTATGGGCTTGAGGTAGAACATCAACCATGGAGATTAGGCACTCTTCAATTAATGAGATTAATTAAATTAAGTCGACTAGTTTAAAAGGAGTTTTAAACTAGAGAGAATATAAGATATTGAAAAGTCATAATGAGTTGTAAGCTCATATCTAATGAATGGTAGAACCTATTGGATCACACATAAAATCTAATGAGCTTCATAATTAATGGAGATAATTTTCTAAGGCGTTAGAAAATGGTGTCTCCAAGTGGATCGATTTTTAGGGCCAAGTTTAAGGGTCAATTTTCGCTTGATTGATTTACGTGTTAAATTAATCAACTAATTTAAAAGTTAAATTAGACCAATAATTAAAGAGTTAATTATTTGGTACCAACATGACCATCAATTAGTTAAGTTAACTTAAAGAATTAAGTAAATGATTTAGCTTAAGGAATTATGCTAGTTTGACTTAAAGAGTTTAATTTGATTAATTAGGAAGAATGAATTTTGGATGGAATACTCAAATGAGATTTGAGATGGCATCTTAATTAATTTGCAATGAGATTCCAAATGTAATTAAGATGTAAATGAAATTCAAATGAGATTTGGAATCAAATTTTGCCACCTAAGCAACCCCACTTGGCCGCCCTAGCCCACCCCCCTTATGCATTGTGTGATGCCAACTTGGCATCACACATTTTCATCCTCTATATATAGATACAGAGAGAAGAGGTTGTGCATATCACATTTGGTGTGAAGAATTAGATTCTTCATTTCCCTCAAAAACATTTGCACGCTAGCATTTCATGTGTTAAAGGCTAAGATTCTTTCTTCATCTTCCTACCCTAAATTCGGCCTCCATCATCACCATATCTCTAGTCGTATTCCAACTAAAAGATAAGAGATCTAGGAAGAGCTTTTTGGTGTGTGGAGTTTTACAATAGAGGCAAGGCATGTGACTTGCTCAATTTCTGGAGATTCATTTGCGTGAGGTCCGACTTTGCAATTTTCTCCAAGACATTCCAGATGTCCAATTGATCTGAAATTTTAACTTAAAGTTATCTAAGGTGTTATCTATATCCAGATATTTTTTAAGAATTTTTGGAGGTGATTGATGGGGAGATCATTGCAATTTTCTCGTTGTGCCACAAGCAGGTAAATTCTATAATCAATTAAGTGTTTACTTAATAACCCTTGGATTTTCTCATCAAGGTAATCCTCTATCTAACTCTGAATCATAGGCATGGTTATATCCTTGATTAGCTTGTAGGCACTAGTTACTTTGATGTTTTGAAGTTTTACTTTTAGATCCTAGTGCATATCTTGCCTTCAAGTGCCACTATAGCTAATTTGTAGATTCTTTAAGTAGGCCTTTAGTGAGCTTGTTTTCTAACAAGCACCTACTAACATGCATCCATATCTAACATAATTTTAACATGAAATAAAGCAATGTCCAACTCATTGTATTATACATCATTAGTGCAAGTCTGTCCACATCTTAGATGACCTGACTCATAAGATTCTACGATTTAAATTACATAAAATCATGACCATGGAGCTTGTTTCATGATCATCATTATATGTGTGCCAAAGTCCTATAGTCTCATATGATTTAACGAGTTCAAGCAAATGCATGTGAAGAAATCATAAATGCATAAGATGAAGATGACTATTTTATTGAATATCATTCAATCAAGATTGTTACATTTTGTAGTTATACATGCCAATCTAATTGCTTACAAAGCACTATTCCAACAAACAGAAGTCCTACTATGTGCATTCAATGGTATAGAGATTGATGTTTCCATAAAGTTGAACTTCCAAGTTACTAACAATGAGGTAAAATACGAAGCTCTCATCATGGGGATGAAAATGGCTACTCATTGGGGAATCCAATGACCAGCGGCCCTAACTAACTCCTAGCCTATCTTAGGTCAATTCCATGGTACTTACAAAGTAAAGAAGGTATCAATAGCTAAGTATTTAGTAGTAGTTCGAGAGCTATAGCAAATATTTCAATATTAAGTAGAAGTTTGAGAGCTACAACAAAGATTTCAATCATTCCCTGAGTTGGAGAATGACAAAGCTGATGTACTATCTAAGCTTGCCAACTCAACCTAGGGCACTCATCGAAGAATGTTAACTTTTTTTATGAGCTACTTAGCATAGAGGTTTGTGAGATCCAAGATGGAATTTGACTCCTCGCCATTATGAAGGGTGAGTACATCTCCTATGTGTTCTATAATGTTGATTCCAAGAAATCCTTGCGCAAGGTAGTGTGACAATTTGGAAAATGAGTTTTTCAAAGGTGAGGTCACATAAAAAAATTCAGACATTGAGAATAGAGACATAGTATCGAGGCTAATAGGGAGTAGACAAATATCTTACCCTAAGTCTTTTTTGTGAGATAGGAGATGGATGGACCGCATTTGCATGACATGTGTAGAGCAATCATGGTTCTCCAGAATATTTGTTTTGGCTGATTAGTTGGACTCCATGGGTTTGAGGTTGGACATGGACCATGGAGATTGCGTACTCTTCAACTGATGAGATTAATTGAATTAAGTTGATTAGTTTAAAAGGAGTTTTAAATTAGAATAAATATAAGATATTCAAAAGTCATAAGGAGTTGTGGGCCTATGTTCAATACATGGTAGAACTTATTGTGTCACACACAAAATTCAATTAGCTTCTTAATTGATGGAGAGAATTTTCTAAGGAGTTAGAAAAGAGATCTCTCTATATTAATGGACTAAATTTTGGTGCCAACTTTGAAGGTCAATTTTGTCTTGATTGATTTAAGTGTTAAATTAAATCAATAATTAAGGAGTTAATTATTTGGTGCCAACACGACCATCAATCGATCAAGTTAACTTAAAGAGTAAAATTAAAAATTGAGCTTAAAGATTAAGCTAGTTTAACTTAAAGAGTTAAGTCAAAGCATAATTAATTAAATTAAGAAGTTTAATTTGATTAATTAGGAGGAATGAATTTTGGGTGGAAGACTCAAATGAGATTTGAGATAGTACCTTAATTAATTTGAAATAAGATTCCAAATGTAATTAAGATGCAAATAAAATTCAAATGAAATTTGAATTTCTTTTGCCACCTAAGCACCCCTTGGCAGTCCTCCACCCCATCATGAAATGTATGATACCACCTCAGCATCACACAAATCCATATCTATATATAGATATAATGAGGGCTCTACTAAAGAGAGAGAATTTGATGTGCTTTAGGTGTGAAGAATTAGATTCTTCATTTCTCTCCAAAATAACCTCCTTTGCAAACTAGCATTTCATGAGTTGAAGGCTTAGCTTCTTTCTTCTTCCTCCTATCGATTTTTGGTCTCATCCATTATCAATTCTCTGGTTCTATTCCAGCTCATGAACTAGAGAATTAGGAAGTCTTATTGGTGTGTGGACTATTTAAATAGAAATAAGATGTGTGCTTTGCTCTGCTTCTAGAGAGCATCTTACGTGAGGTACGATTTTGTGATTTTCTCTAGGACAATCCAGAAAGCCAATCGATCTGAATTTTTATATGGATATTTTCCAAGGTGTTGGCTATCTCCAGTAATTTTTTATAAGTTTTGGAGGCAATTTGGTAGGGTGAACGTTGCATTCCTTTCATTGTGCCATGAGTAGGCAAATTTTGATACTAGTGAAGTGTTTACTTGTTTCTTCTCAAATTTGCTTATCTAGGTAATCCTCTATCTAAATTTGAATCCAAGGCACTAGTTATTTTATTTTTTTAAGTTTTGATTATAGATCCTAGTGCCTATCTTACTTTCATGATGGTTAACGTGGAAGTTTTGTGGCAATTCAAACCAATGGTGCAGTGATATTGTCGAAAAATTCCCCCAAACAATGGGTCAAAGGATATATCTCTTCATTATGTTTGAATACTTCATAAAATAGGTAGAAGCCAAGGTGACACCCAAGATAATCAAAGCTGCAATTTGAAAACACATAGAGTGAATAAAAACGACAAAATAAAAAGCATACAAAGAATTTGCACAATCCTAATGAAAGCTCAATTATGGAAATTTGGAATTTGAAAGCCTAGGTCGAAAACCCCCAAACCTTTGCTTCAATTTCTCAAAATTAAAGCAATCTAAAGGTGCATATTCTGCAAATTCAACTTTTTGTGTTCAATTAGCATTCTCTAAGATAGATATATGCAATAATATTGTAAAAGAATCACAAAACCATAGTCAATTCACCAACTACCATAATTAGGTGGCTTATGTCAACCTAGTCCCCAAGCAACTCATTATGTGGTTGGAATAAAATCAAAGCACATAGTACAAGATTACTGTAGAACCTCAAGTCAAAGGGCTAACTATATGCACTATTGTAAGCTAGAAAACTTGCTACTATAGGTACCTCATGAATTCTCTAAGTGGGCTTTCAGTAAACTTGTTCTCTAACAAACACCCACTAATATGCATTCATGTCTAATAGAGATTTCCTATGAAATGAGGTAATATCCAACCCCTAAGAGTATGTATCATGTAAGCAAGTCTATCCAAATCTTAGATGCCCTGTCTCATAAGATTCTATGACTTGGAATATTTAAAATTGTTGAAATAATGCCTTACAAGCCAATTAGATTGGCTTTGTAAACTATTTCATTGTAAGACAATCCTGTTTAAATGATATTCATTATATGGCCATCTTCATCGTACATTCTTTATTTACTTCACTTACATTTGGATAAAGCCCATAGGTCACAAAAGACTATGGGACTTGGTCATGCACTAGGTACTGACCATGGAATAAGTCCTACACTGTCATGATATTAAATCTTCCAAGTTTAGGATCTTACGAGATAGGGCATTTGAGATCAGGATAGACTTACACTAACAATGCATAAATCCAAGGGTTGGATGTTGCTCTAATCCACGAGCAATACCATATGAGATATTGATGCATGCTAGTGGGTGCTTGTTAAAGAACAAGGCACTGAAGACTTACCTGGAGAATCCACTAGATAACCGTAGTGGCAAGTCGGTGGTAGCAAGCTTTCTTACTTACACTAATGCATATTATTAGTCCTTTGACCTAAGTGTTCATGGTAACCTTGTGTTTGGCCTTAATACCTTGACTCTTCCTTGGTCACTTAGCGGGCTATTCAAGTATAGACTAGGCATGAGTTGCTGGACATGGAGGCTTGTCAGATCCAAAATAGAATCCAACTCTTCATCTTTTGTGAAGGGCAAGTACATCTCCTATGTGTTCTATAATGATCAATTTTCAAAAATTCTTGCACAAGGTGATGTGATAATTTGGGAAGGCATTTCCAAAGAAGAGGTCACAAAAGGAATCAAACATTAAGAATAGAAACATAGTATCGAGGCTATTAAGGAGCCAACTAATTTCTCTCTTTAAGCCACTTTCGGGAGATAGGAGACGAAAGAACTGTATTTGCATGGTGCAAATAATGCTAGAATGGTTTCTTCAAGAGACTTCATTTCGGCCAATTAGTTGGGTTCCATGTGCTTGAGGTTGGACATCAACCATGGAGATTGGTTACTCTTCAATTAATGAGATTAACTTAATTGAATCGCTTAGTTTAAAGGAGTTTAAACTAAAGTAAATATTTCAGTTAACTAAAATATATATACTAAATATAATTAAGTAAATTCTACATAAAAATACATACTTAAGTAATAGAAATATATATTTATTAAATTTAATTAAGAACATTTCATATAGAAAAAAAAAATTAATTTTTTCTTTATGCATTTGATATGAAAATTGAATTAATTTCAACTCTTCACTAAAATGATAAACTTCAAAAAGTTCACACTATTCTTGAGAAATAAAACGAAATGCAACAAAACATTGTAAAGATACAATAACCAAATTAAATACATTTCAAATTAAATTTATGTGATGAGATGAAATATTAAATCTATGATTATGGATAGTTTGAACTTTCATGAAGAAATAAAAATATATCATTATAAACATTTGAACTTTTCCCATGAGATCAAAATTAAAATTGCAATTTTTGTAAAATACAATATCAATTTTCAGTTATAATAGAATAGGTAGTAGTACTAAATTAAATAAAAAATAAATTAACAATCAATGAAAATTTTTTTAATTTAATTAAAAATTTTAAAATTCTAGAAATTTAGAATTTGATCAAAATCATACAATTCTAGTCAATAAAATTATGCTATATATAATAGTACTAATATAAATCTCGTACTATGCATGGCATATTCACCCAAGTAAATTAAGTAAAATAAATTTATAAGTATAAAACTAATTTATTGAATTTTTATAAATACAATATTTTTATATTGAATTAATAAAATACTATTATTTTTTAAAAGATATTATTTCTAACAATTAACTAAGATTGCCAAATAGTATCCATTAGAATAAAAATAATATAGTATATTATTATTAAGTAAACCTTAAAATATTTCTATATTTTATATATAATTTCATGTGAAGACACAAAATGTAAATTTTTTTATGAAGTACTAGTAACGATAGAACTAAACTATAATTAAAGAACAAAAAAACAAAGTCTCAAGTCATGAATTATGTTAAGTTATGGATACAAATATTGATAATTAAAATTGATATGGAATACTAAATTTAAAAAATAAAAAATTAAATGATTTGAATAATACAACTTTTCTATGATTTTTTGATAGAAGTTTGTTAGAGAGAAGAAAATATTAACTCAAAATTAAAATACCAATGAAATATCCCACTGAAAATCGGTTGAAAAAGTTTTCAACAAAGGCCCATCAAAATTCCACTAGAAGTTGCTTGAAAAAATCCATTTTAAATGGAAATTTTTGACTTTGTCTCTAAAAATTCCAGTGAAAAATTTGCATTTTCTTATAATATTTGTATTAAATCTCATTTCCCCTTTATAGAGGTATATGAAGTAAAAAATAAGAATTACTTGAAAATCTTATATATATATATATATATATACATATATTATCCCTGCAATCTACATAATTTTAAAAAGATAATACCAAATCTTTTATTCAATAAGATTCTAGATCACATACTATAATTTAATTGGTCTCTATCTCATTAAACTACATGATGCAAGTTTAATGATTGGAATATCTCAATAATAACTAAAAGATTTTTTCAGTTATTAATAATTTATCTAATAATTAATCAAAAAAACAAATTTTATATTAATTTGAATTGAGTTGTTACTTATCTAAATAAATCTTAAATTTTCTTAGATGAATATAAATAATTAATAATCAGTGAAATTTTTTTAAATTAATTAAAAAATTAAAATTTTTGAGAATTTAAAATTTAAATAAAATTACATAATTATGAATCATCATTGCGCTGTATAAAACAGCACAGATAGATATTTATATGTTGTCCATCAGCAATCGGGAGGATGAATACACAAGAAAGCTCAATTTTGTATTTTTTGCTACTGCAACTACGGTATTAGGTTTCTGGAAATTTTCATATTATATTAATTTTAAATGAAAAAGTGCCATACGTCTAAGTGGTGTAGATTAAATTCACAGTTCAACAATTTATTAATGTGGGAATTAATTGACACTGACAATTAATCAAAATGACACCTAATTAATATATTAGTCATTCAATTATTTTGATAAACTAATTTATTGGATGAGTCAGGTATATTCACCATTATTACTATAGAATTAAAAACTACGCACTGTCCCTTAAAATCTAACTAGCATGTGTTTGGTGCAAAATAATTTTAATATTAAAATAATTATTTTATATTAATATTTATTTTACTTCATGTGATTAAAAGTATTTAAAACAATAGAACTATTACTATTAAATAAAATAATGTGAATATTTTAATTTAAAAATATTATGTTTGAAGATAATTATACTTAAATAAGTTGTGGAATATGAGGAATTGCTAACTCTAAGTTTATAAATTATACAAAAAAAATTTAAAATGATAACATTTAAACAAATAAATGAAAGAGTTAAGAAAATTAAAAAAAAAAAAAGCAAAGTATTTGACTAAATGCATTTTTTAAATTATATATATATACATACATATTTTGATATGATAAGCAAGTAAATAATTTTTTTAAAATATAAAGTTTTTTATATGATTTCTTAATAATGTGGAAGTTAAAGTTACAATTTTTCATCACATTTAAGAATTTTAAATGTTAAGTAAGTTTTGTTAGAGTAAATATGTAACTTCTTTGTACTTTATCTATGAAAATAACTAATATTAGGCTATTATTTGATAACTAATTCAAAAGGTATCTTTTAATATACAATTTTTATAAATTAAAATATCTCTTATAACACTAATAAGTAAAATTTATTTATATTTATCTATATATCAATTATTTTATTATTTTTGAAATTATCAAATAGCATATATTATGTACATGAATATAATAATAAGTAACTTTTAAACATTAAATTCAAAAGAAAATATTGCTCTCTCATATAGGGATATAAACGAGCTGAACCAAGTTTGAATCTAGTAAGCTTAAGCTTGGCTTGTTAAATAAATGAATGCTCGGATGAGCCTTATTGAGCTTGACTCAATAAAACTGGTCATAGGTGTAGTGAGGAGATAGGTAAGGATCCATAAATTAAAACCAAGATAAGGCAAATTAACTTTCTATCTCCGAACCCAAGATCATTCATCATGTCATAAATTAGGATTTAAAGACAAGAGACTACCTTTGATATATAATCAAGGTGGATAGTGTAGATCTTTCTATGAACTCCTCCAAATCAAGATCTACTTTCTCCCATTCTTTGATCCATTTTCCACACCAAGAACTCTTTAAACCAGCAACTTTTGTTTGTTAATAGACCTCCAAAACAGCCCCAATATGGCCAAAAACTAGAGGAAAAAAATTTGCCCAATGTTTCTCCAAAATTGGCCAAGTGGAAGGTTCAATTCCCCAATTATAAGCTTCCCAATTGTGAAGCCTCTAATGTTGATCCACACACATAGGAAAAAATTCTCAAATCCTCACATACTTTGTCAGAGAAGTGATGAGGAAGAAGATGATGGAGTTGGCATTTTAGGAGAGACGTATGAGAGAATATCATAGGTAGTTATTCAACACATGAATTGTGCTACCTTGAGAGGGAAGAATGATGCTTGGATTGGAACTCCTAGGGGCCAGCCACTTGTGGTATATATAGGCTGAGTAGGAAGCATTATGAAGCTTTCTCTACACATTATCTACACATGCCAAATAACTAGATTCAAAATCTAGTTTGGATTATATTCTAATTATTAAAACCCTATCCTTACAATTAAAATGAACTCTTCCATTTTATCTCCCTTCAATTTATTTAATCTCCCAATTAATCAAATTAACTCTTTAATTTAATTAATTTTAACTTAACTCTATTAATTAACTTAACTCCTTAAGCTAATTAATTTAACTCATTAATTTAAATAAATTAACTTAACTCATTAAGTTAATTAAAATCAACTTAACTCCTTAAGTTAACTTCAGAGTGATTAAATTTGTCACATAGTACCAATTAAATTAATTCCTTGTCTTCCGTAAGAGGCTTAGGGCAAGATATTTGTCAACTCCTTGATAACATCGATAACTATGATTCTATATCAAATGCTCGATTCCCCCTTATATCCTCAACTTTAAGAAACACCTTTTGCAAATTGACATACTACCTTACACAAAAGTTTCTTGAAATTGATTATTATAGAAAACATAGGAGATGTACTTATTCCTCACAACAACGAGAAAATAGATTTTATCTTGGATCTCACAAACCTCCATACCTAGGTTATGCCCAATCTAAGCCCTAGATGACCTATTGTGTGGTCAAGATCAAGTCAAAGCATAAGGACTTAAATATAAGGTTACTATGGATCCTCAAGTTTAAGGACTAATTATATGGACTATTGTAAGCATTGAGAAATTCTCATTACCGACATGCCACTATAGCTATCTAGTGGATTCTCAAATTAGGCCTTCAATGAACTTGTTCTCTAAAAAGCACCCACTAACATGCATTCATGTCATAAATAGATTGATCATAAAATGAAGCAATATCCACCACCTTGGAATATGCTTTATTAGTACAATTCTATCGGAATCTTAGATACCCCATCTCATGAGATTTTATGACTTTAAAATCATGACCATAGAAACTTATTTCACGATCACCATCATATGTGTGACCAAATCCCATAAGTTTGCATGATGTAGGGGCTTCAACCAAATGCAAGTGAAGTATAGCAAGCATAAGATGAAGATGGCCATTTAATTAGAATATCATTCAATTAAGATTGTATCACAAGTGACATAGTATTACATGCCAATATAATTGGCTGTGGAGCACCATTCCAACACTATGTACAACAAATGCATAAGAACAATTAACAACTAAACTCAATAAGGCATATTAGTTAAAATTGAAGTTTAGATGTATCAAACTTGTCATTCATTCATTAGATAAATTCTTCAATCTTTCTGTCTACTCAGATCTATTATTGTAATAAGAGGACAATTTTTAATGGTCCACAAATGTTCCAATCCTTGATTGGTTGTTATTTACAGCAATAGATTCTTGTAGACAAAAAAGCTAAAGGCTTTATGTAATGAATGAATGAATTTTTGAAATGATACTTTTACTTAGCATGTTCATAGAATAAAGATAGATTACAAGAGTTGGAAACTCCTAAAATGCTCATTTTCTAATCAAATATTATTTGATTAGGAAATTATGTAATGACTCCCCACTAGAAATACCAATACTGTGAATATTATATATTCTTTGATTATAAGTTGAAAATTCAATTTGGGCTGACCTCAAGTGGAGTTTCAACTTATGATCATGGAATAATTTTTCCACAATATTGGTATTAATCTTTAAGAGTAATAACATTTGTTTTTTTTGGGATTGTTAGAATACCATTGTGAAGATGAGATGATGAATTTTTTATTCTTTATGTTTTTGACTTTTGAAAATCTTTGAAGTAGATAGGGTTGAGATGAATTTGAATGGGGAGTTGGTTGGTATAATATGTTATTCTTTAATTAGAGGCAATGATAATTTGACTCTACTTAGCAATATACATCATTTTTATTTAAATTTTTAATCATTAAAGTTTAAAATAATTTGTGAGATAAATATTTAAAATAAGATAGAATTTAGTTTTGTAAGCTACTTGGTTATTTTGGATAGTCTAAGTTATCCTATATAATTTTTTGAATGTTCAACCTTAATAGTATTTCTTTATGATCTTAACATTAATCATCATTTTGTAAGCCACCTTGGCTATTTTGGAATGTCTAAATTATCGTATAAGTTATTCTAGTCTCAATTCTATGCTAAAATGCCTTGTTTGCTTTGAAGAATTATGCATTATAGATATATAAATCCAAGCACTCTAACTGATTGGTTAGTATACTTGGAGCCTATGATTGATAAGTGGCCCAGTGTTTATTATGATTAATCCTATTAGGCATCCCATGTTTGTAGCATGATTTGAAATCTTCATATTAGAGACCTCAAATAAGTGCAGAGGGATAAAGAAAAAATTATGGCAAAAATTAGAGATTAATTATGTCATCTTATCAATCATCATAAGAAATAATTCAAAGAAACCAAACAATGAATTGCATAATATTAGGATACCCTTATCTCAATTTTGTCAAAGAAAACAATTTATTAGCCTATATTAATATATATTCTATGACGAAATATCAATTCTAACATACTAAACTAGATATTAATTCTAACATATTAAACTAGGCATCAATTCTAATTAACATATTAATAAAGATATCAATTCTAACATACTAAACTAAATATCAATCCTAACATACTAAAGTAACACGCTAAACTAAATATACTAACATACAAAAATAACATATTTAACATACACAACTAGCATATTAATCTAAACATACTAACATGTAAAACTAAAATATTAATCTAAACACATTAATATACAATATTAACTAATTAAATAAAAATATAAAAAAATTTAAGAAAACTAACAGATGAAATGGAAGACGACGACGGCAAAGGCTGGCACGTGCGAGTAGAAGGCGATGATAACAGCAGTACTGAAGCAGCATTGACGGTGAGCATGTGCAGGTTGCCATAGGAGTGGCGGCAATGGCAAAGAATGAAAAGAAGGAGGGGTGGGAATATGCGTGCGTGCTCGGGGGGGGGGGG
>JACGDI010004059.1:380973-392516 GCA_014898725.1 Jacaranda copaia | reverse complement strand
AGAAAGAAGAAAGAAATAGGGAAGAAGAAGGGGGTGCAGTGCGACTAATTTAACTAGGTTTTTTGACAAAATTTAAAAAATAACTATTTTTAAAATAAAAAAGAATCAATTTTTTAACAAAAAAGTTCCGTCAAACTCTATTTTCCAATAGTCTTTTGATGGACAACCCATTAGACAATTTTATGCCTTTTCACGCCAAATTTCCTCCAAATTGTTCATCAATTTTTCATCAAATTTTCGGTGGACCAATCCTCATAAATCCATCTAAAATCCTTCAAACGTTTCTGACGAATGTCTTTCGTTAGAAAATTAGTATTTCTTGTAGTGCAAGCCCAAGATTCTAGTACCCTGGTGGCCTTTTAGAGAAAGGATGTTATTAGGGACAATGGAGGATAGCAATCCCCATTAAAGTCTAGGCAAACCACCCATGGCACCACCAACTTAGGATATATTGGCTATGTCTTAGGGCCCATCCTCTAAAGAATTACTTGCGAGAATTATGCAAAAAGCTTATCCTTTTTCATAGTCACCTCAGCGATAACCAACATGTTAATCAATTCATTAATTGTCACCTCTTGTTTTGACATGTTGAAGTTCAAAACGAATTCATCCAATGAACTTAGCAATGATTGGAGGATCAAATCCACACAAAGGTCATTATCCATAACCACGTCCAATTGAGCAAGTTTCTCAATAACCTTGATCATTTTGAACCTATGATCATGTACATTCGCCCCCTTCAACCATTCTTGTCATGAAGAGCTCTCTTGATAATGAGTAATCATTTATGCTTTGATTGCACTTCATACAACTCTTGTAGGTGCAAATGAATCTCATAAGCACTTTTCATGTTCTCATGAGATTTTTGGAGCTCATTAGACATTGATGCCATCATGAGGCAATGGGTTTGAAGATCATCTTTGACCCATTTTGCAAATGCTCCGCGGGCCACATTGTCAACATCTTCACTAAGGGTCTTTAGTGGACTTTGAGTAAGGACATATGTTCTCTATTCAGAGTTAAGAATAATCTTGAGGTTTCTTAGCCAACCATGGAAGTTAGGCCCAGTAATTTTATTAGTTTCCAATATTACGTTTGGTGGATTCTTTGTTATTGATTGAGATTGCAACAAATCAATAAAAGTGAGAAAGAAAATATAAGTATTTGATTGAATATTGATATAGAAAAAATGTTTATGGAGTTTCAAACATGTTTTGCTCCTATTATTTTATCAAATTCCTTACCCTCTTAGGAACTTGGAAACTCTCATTTCCTTAGTGAGAAATCAAGGTCTAAAGGCATCATTTGTAAACCCATGCCTCGTGAGACATCCATCAATGATCCCAAGATAGGTAACTTTTACCAATTGCATCTTTATGCAATCTTTGATTTTGTTTGCCTCACCAATTCATATAAACCTACAACTCATGCATCACCTATATTACCTAGTGTTAAGTTGTACCTCCCAATCACTCTTTAATTATAAGCTCAACCATGATCATTCCATGACTCATGAGATAATGTCATAGTGAGTCTTATATTCAAGTGGATCTCATGCTAAGGAAATGATCATAGCTTTCCTCTAATAAAGTGTTCCCCAACTTATGTGCCAACATTAAATTAGGACAGCTTCTCATATCATTTTCCTATTGGTGGAAGGCTTGGATTAATTAAAAATCCTTTTAGTTAGTATGTAACTTGACTTAATATTTGTTAACTTAGACTCTTCTAAGTTGAGGGATTTTGTTTTTGCTTTGAAAGATCTCATCAATTTTATCTTTGCTTATTTAGGTTCTCTATCCTAACCATGCATTACCATACATCAAAAGGATAAAGAAAGCATAAATAAGTAAATAAACCTACCATGTATCTAATAATGAGATGACTATGAGCTTTAACCAAATAGTGCACTTAGAGCCATATGTGCATTACTTAGTTGATTTGAGGTAGGTTTAATTAAATTGATGGATCCTATCTATTACAAGAATATATCTTATACATTCATGGGTTTCAAGGCTTGTTTACTCCACTTAGGCTCCTTTTTGGACTCCTTGCAATAATTACACAATAAAAATCCTCACCTCCTAAGAATCCAACTTTCTTAATTTCTTAACAATTACAAGATTTGAAGCAAGAGGCATGCAAGCCCCATTTAGTTACAACTCATTCAAAACAACTTTAAATTTAAGTAAAACCAAATTAAAGGCTGATAATCATCCCCATACATCCATCATCCATTCAACAATTGAATAAACAATAAGCCATAAATTGACAATCAATTTATCAATTTAAATGTTTATCTCCTAAACAATTAATTAGAGGCAAAATTAAGCATAACTCTTATGCATTAACTTAAAGATTGCACTTAGATTTGATTTTTAAAATAAATTAAAAAGATAACCAACAATTTTCTAAACACTTACACAATAATTGTGCGTCATAATAATACATGAAGAATAATTTGAATCACAAAAATAGGACTGAAAATAACTTAAAACAACTAAAACAACCACCTTGGCAACCTGCTACCCGTAGCCACCCGCCTAGGCACATGGAAAGCACGTTGTGTGCATGCTTGTTGTGTGCTAGGCTAGGTAGCCTAGGCAGTAGTGCCGCCTAAGCAGCCAAGCCAGCTATCAAGTCGGTTCCCCCCTTCCCCCTTTTATAATTTTGTGTTCCAAATTTTATGGACTCTTCCATAACACCTTTTCATGCATTATTTGATAACTAGATTAAACACCCTTTAAAATAGAAAATAAAGTGTCTAGAAAGCATTAAAATTCAAATCTAAAGAAAGAATCATATTACGAAAAATCTTCAATTGTAATCAATTAGATTAGATACAAGAATAGCTAAAGCACCTTAAAGCTAGTAACAACATGCTATATCATTATATAAATTAATTGTTAATGCTAAATCAATATTTAACATCATAATATTTGAATAAAAATCATGCCAATATATGAATTAACAATTAAATACATATTAACATATTACATTCAAACATATCAAAAGCCATATTCATAATCTCCAAACTCTTAAATTCATCAATTAAGTTAAGGATTTGGAGATTTAGAATTAATCCATCACACGAATTAATTTTTAAATCCTAATTTTGACAAGAAGATGGCTCTGATACCACTTGAAGTGAGGAGATAGGTACAGATCCATACATTAAAACCAAAAGAATGCAAATTAACTTCCTATCTCCAAACCTAGGATAATTCATCATGTCATAAATTAGGATTTAAAGACAAGGAAACTACCTTTGATGTATAATCAAGGTGGATGATCAAATCTTCCTAAGGACTTCTCCAAATCATGATCAATTTTTTTTTGTTCTTCGATCCATTTTCTCCACACCAAGAACTCCTCAAACTAGGAACTTTTTGTTGTCAATAGACCTCTTAAACATCCCCCAATATGGCCAAAAATTGGAGGAAAAAATCTGTCCACTGGTCGCCCAAAGTTTCTCCAAAATCAACTAAGCAGAAGGTTCAATTCTCTAATTCTAAGCTCTCCAAGTGTGAAGCCTCTAATGTTGATCCACACACCTAAGAAAAACTCTCAAATCCTCACAAACTTATTTAGAAAATAGATGAGGAAGAAGATGATAGAGTTGGCATTTTTGGGAAAGAGGTATGAGAGAATTTCGTTGGTAGTTACTCAACACATGAGTTGTGCTACCTTGAGAGGGAAGAATGATGTTTGGATTGTACCTCGAAAGGGCCATCCACTTGTGGTATTTATAGGGTGAGTAAGAAGATTTAGGAAGCTTCCTCTGCACTTTATCCACATGTGCCAACTAGCTAAATTCAAAATCAAGTTTAGATTGGATTCTAATTTCTCAAATTAAAATCCTATCCGTCCAAATAAATGGATTCTTCCATTTTATTTCCCTCTAATTTATTTAATCTCCCAATTAATCAAATTAACTCTTTAATTTAATTAATTAAAACCTAACTCTTTAGATTAATTAACTTAAATCCTTAAGCTAATTAGTTTAACTCCTTAAGTTAAATAAATTAACTTAACTCCTTAAGTTGATTAAAATCAACTTAACTCTTGAAATCGACTTCTAACTAATTAAATTTATCAGATGGAACCAATTAAATTAACTCCTTAATTTAATTAACATAATTTAACTCTTTAAATTATTTTGATTAATTTAACACTTAAATTAATCAAGCCAAAGTGATCAATAAATAATTAGTGAATTTACTCTCTCCAATTTTATGGTAAAAAACCACCACTTAAATTTTCCAACTCCTTAGAAAAGTTCCTCCTATCAAATAAGAGTTTCCTTAGACTATTGTGTGTGACCCATTAGATTCACCAATTTATTAAACATTAGCTCACAACTCTTTGTGATATTTTGAATACAAAATATTCAAACTAGTTTAAACTCTTTTAAACTAATAACTTTGTCAATTAATCTTCATCAATTGAAGAGTACTAAATATCCATGGTCAATTCTAGCAACAAGCCCATGGAGCCCAACAAATTAGATGAATGAATTATATCAAGGTGAACTATTACAACTTACGCTTACCATACAAATACGATCCTTTTGTCCTCTATCTCCTGAAGGAGACCTAAGGCAAGATATTTTCGGCTTCCTAATAGCCTCGATAACTATTTCTCTATATCAAATGCTTGATTCTCCTTTATGACCTCAACTTTGAAAAATACCTTTTCCAAATTGTCATACTATCTTGCACAAGGTGTTTGAATAGTGCTTCGCAAGCCAATTAGATTGGCATGTAAACTATTTCACTTGTCATACAATCTTGATTGAATAATATTCATTATATAGCAGATCATCGTGCTTTATTTTCTAACAAGCACCCACTAATATGTACTCATATCATATACGATTTGCTCATGGAATGGAGCAACATCCAATCCTTAGTTTAGGCATCATTAGTCCAAGTCTATCCAAATCTTAGATGCCTTATCTCATAAGATTTTATGACTTAGGATATTAAAGATCACGACCATGGAAGGCTTATTCCATGATCACCACCCAGTGCGTGACCAATCCCATAGTCTTATGTGATCTAAGAATTCAACTATATGCCAGTGAAGTAATATAAATATATGATGAAGATGGCCATTTAAAAGAAAATCATTCAATCAAGATTGTATCACAAGTAAAATAGTTTACATGCTAATCTTATTGGCTTGTGGGGCACTCTTCCATCATATTCCTCTAACCAAATATGAATTAGTGGCATGTTTAGATCCTTGTTGACATGTGTAGCCTATTTATTTTTAGTTTTAAAAGTTTTAATTATTTTATCCTAGTACTACATGTGCATTCAAATGGTATCAGAGCCTAATTCATGCTATGATTCGAATTTTTTATTGATTGATTCATGTGATTAATTGATTAAAATCGCCAAATTCTCAATTCATATGATGGATAGGAGTGTTTGGATGATGTTGCATGTGGCTCTTTACTGTTGAATTGAAAGCATGCTAATATGTGTTTTAAGTGTTAATTCATATGATTAGTATGTTTTAATTTAAAGCTTCTAATGTTGAATGTTGATTTAGCATTAGTTGATGTTATATGTTGACATAGCATGTTAAATTTGTCCTTAAGATGTTTTGGTCATTTTTGGATCCAATTGGACTAGATTTAATTGGAGATTTTTTGAAGAATGTGATTCTTACTTAAATTTAATTTTTGAAGCATGTTTGAGCACTTAAAAGTCCTTTTAAAAAGGTGTTTTGAATCTGGAATTTCATTTATTATGTGTGATTTGATGTTTAAGAAGTGTCCTAAAATTATTGGTGCACAAAAGTTAAGCTAAAAATGGCTTGACTCGGTCTCAACCCTAAAAAAAAGGGTGTTGCCACACCATGGCAACACATAGGCAGGGCAACGAGCACACCTCCGAACAAGCCATGTGCACACCTGGGCAACAGTGACCAATTTAGGTTGGGATGAGTTTTGAGCTTATTTTTATGTTCCTTAAGTGACCAAAATTGATTCAAATCAAGCTAGATAGGTGTACAAGTGTTGTGCAAGTTTTCAAAATTATGTTTGACATCTTTGATTGCTTTTAAAATCTTGTTAAAGTTAATCTTCAATTAGTGCAAAAATGAGATGCATAAAGGTTATGCTTATTTTTGCTTAACCAATTAATTGTTTATGAGATAAGCACTCAATTATTGGAATTGAATGTCAATTATTTATTTATTGTTCATTTAAGTGTTGAATGAATGATGAATGTTTGGGGATGATCATGAGCCTTTAATATTAATTTTATTTGTTTCAAGTTGTTGAAATGGGTTGTATTAAATAGGGCTTGCATGCTTCTTTATTCCATCTTGTAAAAGTTATAAGAGTAGAATCACTAGGAGTTAGGATGTCATTCTCTTGTAAAAGTTGCAAAGAGCAAAGAAGACCAATGGAACCTTGAAGATGAATGTATAGGGATACACTTATGTAATAGCTAGGTTTAATCAACCCATTTAGAATTAACTAAGTAGTACACCTATAGCTCTAAATGCACCACTTGGTTAAGCTCATGGTCATCCAACTCTAGGAACATGCTAGCGCATTTACTTATTTATGCTTTTCATATCTTATTGATGTATGGGATACATGGTTAGGATATAGAAAACCTAAATAAGAAGATAAAATGATGAGATCTTTACAAGCAAAAACTCTACTTAGAATATCTAAGTGTTTTCCAATATTAAGTCAAAATGAAAACAAATTAAAAGAGTTTTAATTAATCCATGCCTTCTACCAATAGTGTATGCCATGAATATGGTACCGATTTTGTGTAATGGCACTCGGTTATGGAGATCACACTTAGGAGAAAAACTATGAACATACACTTAGCATGAGATGCACCTTTGACTTAAGAACGCCCACCCATTGGCATTCAGTTATGGGGAATGATGTGGTGCCCATCTTGAATAAAATTTTGATTTGTAGGTTGGACTTCACACTTAGTAACATACATGGTGCACGGTTATGTTGGTCTATATGAAAGATAAGACAAAATATATCAAGAGTTGCATTAGATGCAATTAGCAAAAGTTGCTTACCTTTTGCTTGCTTGTGGATGGAACTCAGTTACGAGGGTCTGCTTGCAAGTCCTCAAGATCTTAATTCTCACTGGGAAATAAGATTTCCCAAATTCTTTTAGGAGGTGAAGGATTTGATAAAATAGTGAGAGAAAAACAAAATAGTAATCGAAAAACATGCTTGAAAGACCACAAACATATTTTCAATATCAATATTCAATCACATGCTTATATTCTCTTTATTGCCTTTGAGGATTTGTAAAATCTCAAGCATGGCTAAAATTTCGCTCAATGTTATAATTTGGAAGCTAATAAACATACTGGACTAACTATCCACGATTGACTTGAACTCAAAATCATTCTAGATTTTGAGACACGGATATATGCCCTATATCAAGGTGCTCCTAATCCTTGGGGATTATTGTAGATCAACAGACACGTTAAAAGTTTATAAATCAGGTTAAGGATCGTCCTATTTCATAGTCTCACAATGAAATCTACAAACTTTAAAAGTTTCAAGGACACATCAATTATACTTTGGTTAAAGTTTGTAAGAGTTGTAAAGCACACAAGGTATGAGAAATTCATGTGGTCAAAAAAGATTTTTCAAGCTAGGATGGATGTGAAGTCATGTGTCCTCTACTCTAACCTAAAGATGATTAGGCTTGAGAAGCTTTTCAAATTAGACATAGTGATGGTTAATGATCTCCATGAGGATTTGATCATCACATCCTCACCGAGTTTTATTGATCAAAGTGTTGATCTAGAAGAAAACTACCATGACAAGGACAAAACTTTGACACTTGTTTCTTCTACTAAGTCTATGGGCCCTAGGAGTATTAGAAAGGGAGGTAAAAAGGAGAAAAACTTTTCCTCTAAGGGAAAGCAACAATTAAAGGTATCCAATAGAGTTAAGAAGATTATAGAGAATATAGTTGATATTTACTTATTTCTACTTTGGAATACCTTGCAACCCTTAGAAGGGTGTATACTTTATTGAAAGTGCATTTAAAGATAATTTTTTTCTTATGGATATATGATATCACATATGGTTCTTATCTTTGTAAGATGTTACAAAGAATAGAAAGAAGAATAAAACTAAGTGATGGGGATATGATCCACCACCTTAGAAAAGGAGCAAGAGTTGCAGCCCAATCTGAAGGTGTATAATAAGTTAGACTTAGAGAACTTCATAATTGTATTGAACCTTTATTATCATGAACCATACATTGTTGAGAACAATATTTCAATTCTCATTTTGGATAGCGAAAGATTTGATCCTTCTATATCAAATGGAAGATTGAAGGCATTAAAGAGTGGGGTCTTTAGTTGCTTCTGGTACACTTAACAAAGGAAAATACATATTAGATTCTCAACTATCACTAATGCACTTTCAACAAAGTAAGAAAATTGGAAAAGATGCCATGTTTTGACATGTAAAACTTGGACATATTTTTAAAACTAGGATGAATAAGTTAGAAGCTTTCAAATCACTAAATGTTAGTAGCATTGATGACCTTTCTACTTGTGAATCTTATTTGTAGGGAAAAATGACTAAGACTCCTTTTGTGGGCCAATCAGAGCATACCACTAATCCTTTAGATTTGATCTATGCAGATGTAAGTAGCCCACTAAGAGTTAATATGAAAGGAACTTAGTATTAAAGCTCTTCAATTGGATCAAAAGGAAAAATACTTAAGTATCAAATTCTTAAATAGGACTCCACGTGGCACACCCCAACACAACGAAGTAGCCAAAAGGAGAAATCATACCTTGTTGGACATGGTTCATTCCATGATAAGCATTTTTTATGTGCCTATATCGGCGAAGCGACTAAGTGTAGTACTTTCAAAGTTAGTGCGAAAGACGCCACATGAAATATGGCATAGCAAAGTACCATGTTACCATTATCCAAATGTTTAAGGGTCTCTCACTAATGTGAGATAGTGAGAGACAAGTTGGATAGTAGATCCACCTTGTGCAAGTTTGTAGGATACCCGAGAGAGTCTTTGGGTTATTACTTCTATCATCCCTCAAAATAAAAGGTGTTTGTTTCAAGGAACACCACCGTTTTTAGAAAAGGAATTTCTATTATACGGAATTGGCATTGGTGTTAAACTTAATAAAGTTCAAGATGATCTTCAAGTCCCACAAGCAGTGGAAACAAATAAATATCAAAAGATCCTTACACAAAGCCTTTGAAAAGGTTAGACCGAATGAAAAAACAATCCAAAAGGTTCTGATTTCTTCAATTGGATAACGATCTGAAGACCTACAAGGAAACTATGTTGGATATAGACTCGGGACGTTAGTTTAACGCCATGAAATCTAAAATAAACTTATTTACTCCAATAAAATATCAACTTTGGTAGATCTGCTGGACAGACTTATTCCCATTGGTTACAAGTAGATCTATAATCGAAAGCTAGGAGTCAATAGAGAGTTGATGACCTTTAAAGCATGACTAGTGGTTAAAGGTTACACTCTAAGACCCAATATTGATTTTAAAGAAACTTTGCACCAATTGCAATACTTAAGTCTATTCAGATTCTATTTGCTATAGTCGCATATTATGTCTATGAGATATGCAAATGGATGTGAAAATCTTTTTCCTCAATGGAAACATTAAAAAAGAATTTTATATAGAGCAACTACAAGGTTTTACATCCAAATGAAGTGGGAAAAAGGTTTGAAAACTCCATAGATCTATTTATGGACTCAAACGGGCATCCTTAAGTTGAAACATATGTTTTGATTAGAAATTCAAATTGTTTAGCTTTGTCAAAAATGTGTATAAACCTTATGTGTACAAGAAGGCTAGTAGAAGTAGTATACAATTTATTGTTTAACATTTTTATCATTAAGAATGAGAGATAAATATTAGAGTGTACTAAAGTAAGGTTATCTAATCAATTCTTCATGAAGGTTTTGGGACTAGCATCATACATATTAGGAATATGTATCTACGGAGATAGATCGAGAAACTAAAGAGGTTTAGTATGGAAGAATTCAAGATGAGATTCCTCTCTACATGATGTGGCATTTGTCTCTCCAAATCTTTAGCTCCTAAGACTAATGATGAGAGACAGAGAACATTCCACATACCTTATGCATCCGCGATATGGAGTATAATGCATGTTATGCAATGTATAAAATTAGATGTAGCACATGCTCTAAGTATTACGAGCCATTTCCAATCTAACCCTACTGGATGACCATTAAAATAATCCTTAAGTACTGAGAAGGACTGAGGACTTGTTTTTAGTATACGGCAATAAAGAATTGAAACTCGAGGGGGTTTTTGGATTTTAGTTTTCAATTCGATGTTGATGACTTAAAATCTATTTCTGGATTTGTATTTTTCCCTAATAGTGACATGGTGAGATGGAAGAGTTCCAAACAAGATACCATGGCCAAAATTAACATTGAGGTGAAATAATTTGTGGTTTTGAAAATCACAAAAGAAGGTGTTTAGATAGAAAGTTTATCTTAGAGTTGGATGTAGTGCCTAGCGTGCATAAGCCCATGGTTGTCTTTGAAAGACAACCTAGGTCTTGAGCTAAACTTCAAGAAGGGCCCAGTTCTTCTCCATATGGAAGATTCAGATCATCAAATTAGATCACTATTTGCACTCCATTTGCTAAGTGGAAAATATCTCTTACTTTCAACTTGATGGTCCCTAGGAATCTGTAATGATGATATAAATAAGAATTACCATAATGCATTTAAAATTTCAAATAATTATATTGCCATACACTTACTAGAATTGAGAAAAGAACATCTTGATTGAGAAAAATTTTAGATATACCTATTGTTTATATAGTCCAAAATGACTTTGACTCACGTCCAATATGATGGTAATCCGATGAGTTTGAAGTTTATGTTTAGCTTTTTGTTTGTGTTGTAGGTTGTGTTCCACTTGTATTTTTATCTAAAGAAACAGAGTTTAGTGGTGCTTGTGGTGGAGCTAGCGGTGCTAATTATGGAAAATAATGCTGAGCTAATGGTGGAGCATCATGTGGTGGAGCTAATGGTGGAGGAACTTGTGGTGGAGCTTATAGTGCAACTAATCATGGAGAAGTTGATCTTACAGAAGACTATTCTAATGCTTCTATTACGTGAACAAGTGGCTAAATAGATGGTGGGGCCTGTGCCAATTCATGTGTATTTTTAAAACGCTTAGCCTTTGGCATTGCTGTATATTGAAAAGAAATTATATTAAATACAAAAGTATAACAGAAACTATCGAAACTTAATTTGAAAATATAATCTCAAACAAGTGGTTGAAAATAACTCCCAATAAAATCTCAAATAAGGTTTCAATAATCCAAATACAAACAAGAACAAGGTTTCATGCAGAAGCCCAACTTTTATTTTTCATTGATAAGTTTTAGACTTTTGTGTCAAAGCACAAACTATCAAGAAACTAAAGTATAAAACACTAGACACCAAAGTAATGAATCCAAACTCCGAGACTTTTGGCCTCTATTTTCTTT
>JACGDI010004059.1:368902-380924 GCA_014898725.1 Jacaranda copaia | reverse complement strand
CCCCCCCCCCCCAAACAATTTCTAGTTGCCAAAATTAATGCAAGATAAATAGACTAGGCACAACAAGCAAAACCAGGAATATTATCATAATCTCCACTAGGGTTAATCATGATCTTCACTAGTGTTACTTCGAGGCTTTTTCGAGCATGGCCCATCGGGTAGCATTAGCCAGACCGCCTATTTACTGGCATGTTCTCAAGAGAAGCCAAAATTCTTGTCCACATTTACAACATTTCTTCCCTGAGTTTATTTGGTAAAACATTCCAGTCCTCAATAAATAAACAAATGAACTGTACAATTTCCACTATTTCTTTTTAACGTGCCCATATTCTCAGAACACTTCATTCTGCAAAACAAACCTCTATTTATCTATACGAGAAATCAACTAAATAAGAATTGAAATTTAAAATACAACTATAGAAAGAAAAGAAGGGGAAGAAATTGGGGCAGAAAGGATGAAAGAGAAGTGGGAGAAAAAAGTACAAAGCCTCCTCTCAACAGTACCTGACATTATTTATGAGACTTGAGCAGGACTGTGGCTGCACCGCAAAAATTACCTATTTACATCCCACAGCATATCAGAGTTCCACTTCGTGAAGATCGTCTCCAGAACTGGCATCATTCATTGATGATTGCACTAAAGAAGGGTCACTTGGCACGACTGACGGATGCATACCCAATACCTCTCCCAGAGATTTTGCTTCACTCTGGTGTGGAGCGCTGAAAGGATCATTAAAGCTACCACTCCATGATGCTGTGCGCCGTGTGTGTATAGGAGTGGGGCCATTATCACTTGTCTCTTGGTTCGAGATGCAGTCCACGCTTGAGAATCGTTGCATTGCCGAAGATGGAGGTTCAGGTGAAAGAAATGAGTCACTTAAAGGAGAAGTTGTAGGATTTTCATAACTTGAAATATCTTGAGTGTAATTTACAGAGGTATCAACTGACTGCTCAACAGCAGAAACTGGACTGGGCACAAAGAATTTCGGGTTGGCTCCACTTGCCGGTTTGGTGGAAGCAGCAGAAGGTGACCGAAACAAATTTGCTGTTCTCCCACCACCTTGGTTAAAAGTGTCAACATACCTGCCAAAGGACACAGGGATCATCAAATTATAACCGAGATTGAAGCAAGTAATTGCAATATCTGAGCCACTTCACGTTTTATCATTGATTCTCTTGAGACTATCAATCAAGTAGTTTACCCACTCATTATGGATACAAGAAGCCAACTGAACAAGTAACAGTTGGAAAGAATAACACAACTCCGCTACTCTTATACACGAGTTTGCAAGAATCACCAGTGACAACCTCAGTGCCATGTCCGCACTACTAAAGTAAGTTGGTAAGGATAACACAGAACAAAATTAAATGGGGTAAAAATCATACCAGGCATTCCAGTTTTTGCCAATAATGTCACTTTTACATCCTAGTGTTTGCAAATGATTTAATTGGCACCCAAGTTTTTACCATATTTTTCTCAAAATGGTGGCACTTAATGACTTTCTCCAATGCTCCATTATATAAAAAAGGTTTTGAAGAAAAAGACTATCTAGTGATTTTGAGGCCGTAATTCTTGGCTGAAAGTCACACAAAAAGGCCTCTGTGCTTATTTTGCATCCATTGGATAGATAGGAAGGGCAAGGCTTTTGGTTCTTTCATGTTGTCAAAGAATTGAAGAATGGCTTTTCATGTTGTCAAAGATTTGAACAAGAAGCATAGATGACAAGTGCCACATCAATAATAAGATTACTAAACTATCTTTACAAAGATTCCAGTTCATGTCAGGCCAAGGTTACGACTACTTTATGTAGAAAGACCTCGTGTAAATCAACCAATCATCTGTTCATACATAGAATCCAACATGGCCATCTGGGATATAGAAATTCCATTCCCCTAACTCCATGTACAAATAAACTTTGTCAAAGGGGAAACAATAAGTCAAATCGATTATTATATCCTTATGTATTTTATAAAAGCTACTAAATTATATGAAAATCCACCTCCATAGATAACTATGTAAGAAGTAATTTAAAATCTCACATAGCATGATGTTTCACAAGATGACAATCCCAAATATGTATATTTTATGATTTCTTGTGGAATAAAATCTTTTTAAATTTTCATTAGTACAGCCACTAGTTCTCAAATTTTATTTAATTCCATGTGACAAAAATTGGAGACCATTACACAGTATCTTGTTTGTATATTTTCAGCTAGAATACGCTTAGATAAATTTATATTAGACCACATTCAATAAGATGTATGAACTCATCTATCTGTACTAATAAGGTGAGGCGGGGTAATTCGATTGCATGGTTTTTAATAAGAAGACTACAAAACAAGTGTCTTTGATGACTCTATTACATATGACACTGTGTGAAGCAAATCATGTCTACTAATTCTTTTTCTTTTAGTGATTACCATCTATATTTTCTTAAACTTCAACGGACTCATTTAATTTGGTCTTTTATAGGAAATATTGGTAACAAAAAGTTCTTTATAAATAAAATATATATTTATGCATAAATCTCACTAAATTTTTTTAAATGGACACAAAAAAAATTTCATTTTCAATTCTGAGATTTTCGAGAATAATACAAATAATCTTAACAAATTTTCTCATTGGCATATCAACATGTAAAAATAAATCATACCATTACAACATCAATTTAACAAGTCAGCGTATAGTTTTCATCTGTTGTGGTCTTAGTTTCACTCACCTTTGGACAACCCAAGAGTCAATCATTGCTATAAAATATTCAGAAGAATATTTTCATATAGAAAATCATAAAATAGGTAATCACAATTTGTCATTTTACAAAAATATCCAATATTATTCATGAGGTTTAAATAAAGATATTCTTTTTCCAAAGTTATGTTCTTTTTTGAGTACAAAATCTACAGCTATCCATTAAAAGGTTTTCTACCATGTGTATATGCATGTTCTGAACTTTGATTACAGTTTAATAGTTTTCATAATATTACCTAGGCACATGATAGTCTTTATAAAAATATAATGGAGAAATGCACGGCAATCATCCAAAAGTTACATTTTTTACGAACGCTGTAAAACTTAATAACCAATTAAATCATTTGTGAACACTCAAATGCTAAGAATTTTGGGCAAAATTTGGATTCCAATATATATATTTGCCCATAAATGGCAGATAAGCATTCCAAGGCAATAACTCTTACTCAAGCATCATAGCAATACCAATTATACTCCTTTTCCATTCTACCTCTATCAAAGATGGCGTAGAGGATGTTTAGGTGAACATATAAGCTCCTCAAGACATAAAAAACATCTTCTAAATGATTAAGAGCTTATGAGATGCATAAAATTTTTCAAAGAAGCTTACAAGCCCCAAAACAAGATGTTAGGATATTATAAACTCTTTACAAAAAAGTAGGGAGTTACTTATTTTTAAAATCTTAAAAACTCATTTAATTTAACCATATTAATTAAAACTGCCATTACTAATATCTTGTAAATTCCAAAATATTTATTGTCCAAACAAATCAAAGAGCTTATTTGTAAAATAAAATCTAACATCTTGTAAGCTTCAAAAGTATCTTATAAGATATAGAAGCTCATAAGATCTTTTAAACAAGCTTACATGAACATCATCTAGGTCTAGCATGATGAATCATGAAGGTATGGTTTTTAAATTTACCTAGATCGGACACCCATCCTTCCACTTGCTGAGTATTTATTGGAGGTCGGAGGAAGTGGAGGTATTCCTGAATTATTATCCAGAACACTTGGGCTTTTAAATTCTGGATTTCCACTGCTATGAGAAGCTTTGGTTTGCAATGCACTCTTCAAGCTGTAATCTGATGTTCCATTCTGAAAAACTGCAGTTGTTGGAGGGGGTGGAAGGGCTGCTTCCTCGGCAGGAGATTCAGCACCTTCCTCCACCCATCTCTTGAGTTTCTCATCATAATAGAACTTATTTGTTTCACCCAATTTCGCCTAGAAATAATGTACCCATAAGAAACCAAGCAATGCAATTTTTAAGTTTAAATTGCCAAGTCTTCAAGGCATGTTTTGTCAAACAAGGAACTTAATTAAACTACCTGCTGACCTTGACGGGGTTTGAGTACTAATCCTACTGTTTTCTGCAACAGCTGAGATCCAAAACCAAAACGACCAAAACGACCAAAGCGAGATGTGCTACCTTCCACCAATGCTTTGTCTTGCACACATGTGGAACGGGCTTCCTTCAATGAATCAGCATGACCCTGAACATATTATAAAGACCTAATAATTTTTATCATCAATTACAAAATAAATCAATAAATAAATATAGGTTTCCTTCAGACAGAATGAAGCATGTAGGTTGAAACAAACCTGCCTTGGACTTCTTCCAAAGTCAGGTTCCGAGACACTTCTTGTATGCATTGCCATTTTGTTGCTATCAGCTGCCCACTCACTTATGGGCTCCAAGGATTGGGAAGGCACTAATGACGACATAGCCACTGTTGATTGACTAGTTGATACCCTAGATCCAAGTGATTGGTGGTCACTGTTAACATGTGCAGCACTACCAGCTGTTGGCACCTGTGGCGGTATACCCCCAACAACACGATGGGCAGTGCTATCAAAAAGATTTAGCAATTTACCAACCAACTTTTTAGGAGCTAAATTTGTGGAGAATCCACCCTGTATAAAGAAGTTCCAGTTACTGATGTCTATAAGCTAGCAAACAGAGAAATGAGAGGATAGGAAGATACCTGTTGATGAACTTTGATTCTTTCCTCAAGTGACAAAACTAAATGTCTCAAAGTCTCCAACTCTGGAGTTCGACCAGTTTTTAGAGATTTAAATACCGCTTGACAGTATCTGCATTAAACAATAATGCTGAGAAAACAAAGGCAAAAACTTATAAAAGATAACTATGTAGAAGTAGGGTGGGTACTTCAATGCTTCAGATATCCTCCCAACTTCAGCCAACATTTGTGCATATATAAGCTTATATGGTTGAAATGGAAGTAGGATGAACTGGGAGTTCCCAACCGTTTTTGAATACTCATATATCTCTGTCATCTGTGCAAAATACAAGGTCAAAGTATGCAGTTAAGCTCATTACCTGGATACTAAATAAACAAACAATAGATTTTGCTGCATTGCACCTTGAAGGCAAAATTGTAATTGGTTTCCCATCCAAGAATAGCCCACAGTGTAAAAAATTAGTGTCATTATGTTTACTACATTTGTAAATAGATATAAAAACTTCCAAAGAAATTCTACTAACACACAACACATGCACTCAACAAGCATTATCTAGTAATGATAGTGCTTAAGCCTCGAGCCTATATAGTTCAACTGATACATGCATAGAGAGCCCAGAGTAGAAATGCTAAGTACTCTATGCAAAGCAAAAGGAAGTCAAATACAGAGTTCAAGAGAAAATAGAGTGAACATTTCTAATTCATGATTTTGCAAGTTTATCTAATTCTTTTTCTTGCTTTTTCCCTCTTCTTTATATCAATATCTGCCAGGGCAAGAGCCCACTGTCCCACACAATGACTTAGGCATTTGAAAACCAAAAGCAAATAATGCATGCATATTCAACGATGACTCAGCCCAGACCTGAATAGCCTCTGGACTGGCATAAGTCCGTGGGAATTTCCAATGATCTGCGCCAATGAGACACATTCTTGCAGTGTCTGAATATGGTTCAAAGCTTGCTTCCGCAACCAAATAGCATATGTGAGCGGCAATTATCTGAGCAAAAATCATTGCAGAAATTAACAAAAAAAGAGCTAATGACAATTGAAGGAACTCTCACAAATATGGAGAAAAATCTTTGCAGGAATCTTTCCAGGAAAATTAATGAAAACATACATCACTTCTTTCCTTCCACAAACAATCCCCAAGATACATAAGCACAAGTTCGTCATCCTTGGTTCTATTTGCAGTTATCACTGCCAAATTCTCTTCCCATTCATCCAGCATTCCGTTGGCACCATACTATGAGAAAATAACAAAACTAGTCACTCTAAGCTTAAGGCGAGTTCTGCACAACTTCATCTAAGCATACAAATGAGAAAAGCAGATATATCTCCAAAACTTTTCAAATAAATCGTCAGGCAATATATAACAGTACCACAAGATCACATCACACTGAAACCACATAAACAAGCATCAAATGGGTGTAAGTGGTGACTCATAACATGACCTAACAGCAAAAGAGATATATTAGTAATGAATATCCACTTCATACCGGTGCTGGTTGCTGAGGCATATTTACAGAACCAGCCCTGCTGCTAAAAGCTGTGGTATCAGCTGAAAACACATCAGCTGGTTGACCAGCAATTAGCAGGCATAATGTCCTCAAAGGTGACCCTGCTATGAACTGGCAAAGTGCCATTTGCTTGACAGTTTCGACATAGAACTGCAGGAGTAAAATGTTAGAATAAAAATACCTTGATGAAGCAAGTGAGGAATTTTTGTGTTTTCCATTATCTAGAGATATGAGACATCTTATATTGACCAACCTGATCACCAAGTTGTGCAGCAAGAACAAGGGCAGGACCCCACAACTGACCCTCTTGTGCACTTTGTAAAGCCTCTTTCTTTCTTCCAGAAACCAGAAGACTTTGAACCTGAGCAGCAGTAACCTAAAATACGAAATGGTATTTCTTAACAGATTATTAGATTAACCAGAAAATTCAAATTTGAAAGGAGTGCCATTCTCTAAATACCTGCATCTGTCCTTCAGATGGCATTTGTTGCAAGCATTGGGCAATAGCACCGTATTGACTAAACTGCGAACTATTTCTTTTTGCAGATGCAAACAGTCTGGCAACTGCTGATTCTGGAGCATTGCTTTCCTATTGGAATCACAAACAAAGATAAATAGAAAGCCGTATTAGTTTACTGATACCCATGTGGAGGAAGCAAAGATAGAAGCATGTATTTCTAAAAATGCATAATTTAGTCACAGGAAATAGCGATATCAACCCTCAACTTGTGCAAGGTAGATAGGCACTAGTTCAAGAGAAGCCATATATCTACAAATCTAAGGCAAACTGATACGTGAATATTTACAGATTGTTAGAATATTGCAACTTGGCAAATTTATTACAAAGCAGAATATTGGTCATGATGGATAAGCAGCAATATCAAAATCAGTAGGGGATACTCAGAATAACAAAGGAAAAATTATAATTGTTTTGGACTTGATACACTCCATGGTGCTCAACTACAGATTTGACAGTGGCAAAAAGTGAAGGATTGAGCTTATATACTGTGATTCACAGGTACATCTAAAAGGGAGCCCTACCCTTGTAAATCCTAGAAAATGATATGATACTCCTTGATACTCTTTGAATACATATCCATCACTTCAAAAAATATCAAAAAGATTAATAAAAATAAACATATAGATTCATATGTCCAAGACATTTTGACATGTATATTAATTAGGTCTTTCCATTGCTCATTAAACACAAATTATTTCATACAAGAATGTAACGTTTTAAAATATTGTGAATTTAATTATGAAATAGTATATATGACTTTTTCTTGTGTTTCTTTCGACTTAAATTAGATGCATTATAACAACTATAAAGTCAAACAATAATTTATTTTCCTCCTTTCTTCTTACCATAAGATCACCAATGTTATCTTCTTTTACACAAATTACCAAACATTATATATTCTCATTTTCAATATAGAAGAATTATGTATCTTTAGGCAGTGTAGCCTGGTAGTATGATATCTTATATCTTTTACATATTGCAATATCCATATCCCAGCGTATCCATGTCCCATGCATATTTATGCAACATAGCATATATGTATATATTCATTATTTTCTCCACAGCAGAGTTCATTGTGAAGGGAAAATTTCACAATAGAAAGCTAGATACAATATACATATGATAGAACGCACATTCAATAAACAATAAGCAACAGATAAACATGTGGCTAAATTGTAAATTAACCATATTTCTGTCATTAAGAGATGCATTTTTCTAAAGCAGAAACTTGTTATGACAAAGGGTACGCTGATCAACAGGATGGCAAATCTAACAAAGTAATCTCAACTGAACTAGTTTCATTGATTTGAAACACAAGTAACCCACCTTCAATGCAGCATCAGTACTATAAGGAGATCGGAGTTTTCCATAGAACTGACAAGCTATTTTAAGCAGTGAAAGAAGCAGCCTCAAACCTTCAGCTTTTCTATAGTCCAAATCGGCAGACGCGGAGTTTGCTATTCTCTCGTCAATCCATTTGTTCAACTCCCTACTGCCAACACTTCCACCACTAAGAGGACCTGGAATGCATTGCTGACAGAGAGCCAGGAAATAATTGCAAATGCCCACTCCATGGCTTGAAGCATCAGCATTGTTATTCACAACTTCTGCTAGGCTTAGAACTGATATCAAACCTCCTACAGTATTCTTCACAACCAGTACAATTTTTTAGCATGTAAGATAAGTAAAGCTTAAAAAGAAACCTCGGAGAAAAGGTTCCAAAACAAACCTGGCTTCCAAAATTAAAATTTCTAGCAGAGATATTATCTTTCATCAGAATGAGCTTTCCACCAAAACCAAAGGTAACCAAAGCATGTGCAGGACGACCTGCAGATGACCTTCCGGCAGCAGGAGCATAGGAGATTTGAGCACTCTGAATGTGTTGCTGAGAAAATTCGACTGAGTTTTGATTACCATAGTAGTCATTTGGAACAGGTTTTTGGTCATTTTGATTGACTCTGGAATCACTGAACTTTTGACTCAAGTTCCCATCAACAAATCCGCGTGACCCAAAAGTCATAGAAAAGTTGTTTTGACCTTGACTTACATTTTCATAATGTATAACCCCATAATTAACTGTATTTTGTTGATTTCCATGAGAGCTCACAGAAAAGTTCTGCCCATGGTGATCTTCCTTTAGTTGGTTTCCACTGTACTTTGAAGTTGCTTCACTACTACAGGCAATATTCTCAGGGTGCCAAATGCTTGAGCTCTGTGGATTGTAGTTGCTGACTGATCCGGCCCAGTTTTGATCTTGGACTTTGCTTCCAAAGCATTGAGTGCTGTAACTAATAGCTTGATCATGTGTGCTGTATGTATTCTGATTGTTGCTATAATAAAACATATCCTTTGATGCATCGCCCTCCTCATTCACCTGATCCTGAACTTGAGCAGTAGATTGAACTGATGCAGTGTATGACTCCAAAGTGCACCATTCCTGGGCAATAGTATCATAATACCAGCCAGGGTACTGAAGATCAAACACCATATGAGATGGGTAACCATTATTATCTGGAGAAGCATTATTCCAGTCTGATGAAATAGCAGTAGTTGCGCTACTCACATGTGAGACCTGATTCCAATTTGTTGTGGCTTCTACAGCACCACTCACCTGAGAAGCTTGATTCCAATCAATGACACTCTCAGTTCTACCAGTCTCGGTCACTGTTCCAGCAAAAGATTGAGCAGTTTGCCGCAAGTAAGAGACCTCAGCCTGCTCATTCCCCCAAGTAGAAGATAAATTGGAGTCAATATTTGCTCGCAAACCAGTAGCATCGTAACCATCCACCAAATACCATTGTCCGGTACTCGGATCATACTTCCAACCTGGATACTGGTTCTCCCAGTGTTGACTGCCATTCAGATCCTGTACATCTGAACTCTGATCTACTCCAGTATCATAATTATATCCCTCATTGTACTGCACCAAGTCGTTAGAGTTTTCAACATAAGCAGATTGATGTACATCATTCCCAATAGCACCATGCAACACATTATTCAGACTATTCCCCGGCACATTCCCAAATGCATCACCAGCATTGTCTCCTCCTAATTCGCTGAAAAAGTCTGAGTATGATCCAAAGACATTACCATCATTACCAGCCAAATCAGCACGAAATGCACTCCATTCAACTTCCTTAACTCCTGGAGCACCTAATTCACCACCACTATTACTCACCAGAGTTGTATCAGATAAAACCTCACCACTACTCTTACTCACAACTGTTGTATCAGACAAAATTTCAGCATTCCCATCTTCATGTTCTGATTGGTGCATCAATTTATCAATCTCAAACGAATTTGACTTCACTAATGGATTTCTACTATCCAACACTGCTCCCAATTTATTAATCCGTTCAGCTTTCCGAATTTCTGTAGTTAAAGCATCAACACTGTTATGGTTTCTACTGCCAACTTTTTCACAATTGCGGTCATCATTATTATCAAGCTCATTTATTCTCAAATTTGCAACGGCTTTATCCTCGTCAAATTCATTCCCATCTGACAAAGAGGGACCCACGGATGTCGATGATGTGGTGGTAGCCTTAAATTCCATGTCATCGTCATCATTCACTAATTTATCGAAAAAGTCCTCGTCTGTATTATCCTCCACGTCCACCTGGAATGGAGGAGGATTCGAAGCCATCTACTCAAACCCTAGCCTTAAATTCCTAAAAACCCACAGATTCTAATTGATCGAAGCTAACGACACGCAGATCTAACGACAAACTTCACTTAATTCAACAAAAAAACATAAATAAAAGCAAATCGAAAAAGATCTAGAGTTCCTCGCATTTAACCCAATTTACGAACATGAAGAAGAACAAAAATGCTCAAAGTTCTGCAAAATTTTACTCTAATTCGACACAGGGTCTAATAGAAAATTGAAATTCATGGGAAAAAGTACCCAACTTACAGATCAAATTGAAAATTCTGGAATCCAATAAAACGTTATAGATACATCTGTCTCGTATGTAAATGTAAAGGGTGAAAAAAGAAGAGAGACACAACGAGTGTGTGACTAAGGAGAGAAGGCAAGCTCTCGATCTCGCTGCCGAGGTTCCATTTGAATGTTTACGTACTAAACTCCCTATTTTTTCACAAAAATTAAAATTTATTTCTTATATTTTTTTAAAAAATTTATATATTTTTGTATTTGAAAAAAACAATAAAAGTTCTTGAGAAATACATTTCTATGATCAAAAAAAATGCTTTCCTCTTTTTTTTCTACCTGAAAATAACTTATTGAGGTGCGAAAACAAAAAGGTGCAAAATCATTTTTTCTCCGCCATTGACGCAAGAACTAGAGAAGAAGAAGTGAAAATAAAAACAGAAAAAAGAAAGACACCAAAATTTCTGCCATTTTTCTACGATTATGGAAGAAAAAATATCTGCGAAAAGAACTCAAGTGTAAAAAAAAAGTAAGCAAAAGAAATACATGTATGTTTTCTAAACTTGCAGTTTCAAATATTAGTGATTTTTCAGTATTTAGGATTTTTATTCATTTTATAGTCGTTAAACACTTGAACTAATTTGATATACATATAATTTTTGTTGTGAGATAGAAAGTTTTTGATTTGTATTTGACAGGTATGAAGTTGGATTTCACCTTTTTGGAGTTTATATTCTTTTTACCTAAAATTATATTATGGTAAAATTATACGATAAAACTATCTGAAAGCGGTAGTTTATTATCTGTAAAAGAGAACATTCAAGCTTGAAGTACACATTAGGCAAAAGTGTGGTATATGATATGTGTAATTGTAGTACAGTTTAGAAGCAAATGTAGTATAAAACATTCAATCTTACAATACACATTAAAGAAAAGTCTAGTATATAACCTGCAGTACATTTTAGAAGCAAACGTAGTATAAAACATTCAAACTTGCAATACACATTAGGGAAAAGTCTAGTATATAACCTGCAGTACATTTTAGAAACAAACGTAATATAAAACATTCAAGCTTGCAATACACATTAGGAAAAAATCTAGTATATAACCTGCAGTATATTTTAAAAGCAAATGTAGTATAAATATTCAAGATTGGAGTATACATTAGGCAAAAGTGTAGTATATAATTAGTGCAACTACAGTACGTTTTAGGAGTATGTTTAGTACAAAAATATTCAAGCCTACAGTATACATTAAATGAAAGTGTAATATATAATTTGTATATTTGCAGTATATTTTAGAAGTAACTATAGTATAAAACATTCAAGTTTAAAGTATACACTAACTGAAAGTGTAGTATAA